>JAWNGG020000315.1:0-225234 GCA_036937485.2 Tetragonisca angustula
CGAATTCTCGAAACAGATTGAAAAATGTGAATGATCGTTTCAATAATGCGCAGTTTAATAATCCAGTTCAACAATGAAATTGTGATACAACAAAATGATATTCAATTTGCATCGGTAATTTTAAGTTAGCCGTGATTTATAACCTTCTGATATAATTTTATTATTATATATGTAGTCACTCAATAATATTACTAGTATTGAATTGCAGTACATTGACCAGAATTATGATTTCTCCCCCCCCCCCTTCCAAACAAAGCATAAGAAACGTTAAAACAAAACCAAAAAGAAAAATATCGTACATATTTATTCTCCGTCGGAAATAACGAGCAAAATCAGTGATAAGTCAACACACGCGCATTCTCGTCTCGTCACGTCTCGTCGTGATATCGCTTTGTTTAAACATCGAAATTGGAAATCGCGGACAAGCAGATAAACTGGTACGCTGAAAAACGAATAATCATTGCTCGCAAGGCGACGAATGATTATTCTTGAAAAACAAAAAAAAAAAAAAAATATACCTAGGGTGAAACAGGAAACAACGATCGACACACTTGCCGATAGAGTATCGTAGAGCGAAAAATTGGCTACGCGTCAACAAAAGATCCTCGTGATTGTTCAAGCCGACTCAGTATGGAATTGGCTGGTTCTGTGTTGCTGGCACCGATAACCTGAAAGCTACGTTCAATTGTTTCGTGACAGGCTACGCTTGTTCGCGCGCGTGATTTTATAGTTTCGCCGATTGAGGCGCGATTTATACAGCGTTGAATAAGTATAATGGAACTTACTTTATCTTTTGTATACGGTGCATCTGTACGAGCACGAGATGCAATTGTAAAAATTTATCTGGCGAATCGGGGGAAATTTGGAGAGAAGATACTTTGAATACTGCTTCAAATAGCAGGTGATCTACAATTGAATTGAAATTGATAAAAACAGCTAGAAGGGGTAATTAGCGAGCTCCTATTCATTGGAGCGGATCCTGTCCATTGACATGTTGGAACAAACATAAAATCGGATTATAGTCAGCCAGAGAGGATTGATGTTTGTAAAACAGATCGTAGGGCTTACAGATTGGTCTTTGCTCCAGTTACCATGGATCTTCGACCAAGGTTGGCTAAATGTCACGTGCTGCTATTCGAAGAGCGACGGTTTATGACGCCATTGTGTAATAAAGGGATTCCCGGCTGGCGTAATCGTCGTTTCGTTCGGTTAATTTGCGCGGCACAGTTCGCCCGAGGTGAGCACAATGTTTTTGAATCGGGTGAATCGAATTAATAATACAGAGAGGTCTCCATGGCAACACCTACGTCGGCTCCAAAATTGTCGGGAGCAGAAACGCGGATCGAGAAAATCGAAGTAATAGTGACGGATATTCGTACATCTTTCAGTGAAAACGCGTCTAGAGTTTGATGGAAGATCAAAGAAGCGGGGGAGAAGGTATATTCTCCGAGCAATTTTCTCCGAAGATTACAAACGCGTTCGATAATTCTTCAAGTCGTTTCTCTGAGCGCAGCTTATTCCTGATAAACCTCGATCAAAATACAACGAACGAGTTTTAGATCATCTTCTCAAGTTTTTCGTTTTATATAATTTGCGAATTTTGCTTTCTTAATAATCGGGTTTTTATGTAAATTTGTACATTCTCGCGGATGTAATTAAAATTGTAGAAGTGCGGGATAGAAAATGTTGTATAATACCCAATTAATTATTAATTATTCTGGTTTTTAATCCGGAATTTTCTGAAATTGCTACTCGTTTCGAAATTACTCCAAATACTTTTAAAACTAACACCTTTAACTTGTAACGTGAAACGAAAAGAATATTTATGATTAAATTATCAATCATTTAATCAAGAATCGAAAATTGAAACGTTTGATAATAGGTTATTCGCCAGTTACAGTTACATAATATCGACCAAATGTTCCAAATTTTCCACCTATCAACTGCACATATCATTCTACCTGTTCACGAAGTGGTCTCATTCTCTCTTTAGCCGATCGATGCATACTGTCCGAACAATTCATGGGTGAATAAGTCACACATACGTACGTAAGCATTTGTGCCAATGGTTGTTTGCAAATTACACGAATATTCTTATTATTCTCGAATTTCATGGTGCGTGGGTATTCCACGTTACTATTTCGCTTGAAGATCGAAAGAACTGGATCTCAATATTTGCGATGTATCCGTATACAGAGACCAAATAACCCGTTGAATAAATTATTGATCGCGTGCAGTCACGTACAAAGTGTTACAAAATATATTTTTAATGTCGATTTTAAACGTGCAAGCAATGAAGAAAGTTCGTGTACAAAAATATTGTACATGCATACGAATGTTGCAAATGTTTTGATACCTGAAGAAAATATGTTATTGTCGACTCCATGATTTTTATACCGTTTTTTTTTGTGTAGAAAGAAATATTTAATCAAGAAATGTATGTATCATATGATATTTTATCGTGAAGTAGCTCAATACGTTCGAAGATACAAGTCTTTTAAAAATTGATAATAGATCCGTGTCCTGTACTATGTATTAGTACGATATCCTGTACTAAATAGCATTAAATACTAATTAGTACAATGTAATTTATAGCTGCAATTTAATTAATATTAATCTTCATACCCAATATTATTAATAGATTTTCATGTATTTATAGGATTATATGCTAATATACATCTGGGATTACATGCAAAAATATATGAAATATCCAAGATACAATGTCAGTTCGCTGTAATATTTAACAGTTAAAACAGCTCTTTACCTAAGCTCCATTTGTTCAACAATATTATATCAAAAATATAAAATTTTCCTTCCCAACTTTAAAACAGACGTTCTTATTTCTAGTAGAGATTATTATATTACAAAATGGATTGCGTGGAGTTTGATTTTGCAAATGTCTCTCGCACGCCCTATATAAGTGACCGTCGAGTGATAGTATTCGATGCCGTGAAAATTCTCCGTTATTTTTCGGCGAGCTCTCGTATGCAAATATTTTGCGAATCGATAAGAGATAAAAGTTTCCGCGGGACGCGGGCGCGTTTCCGTTCTGCAACTTAAATCCGCGACTGAAATAAAACGGGAAACGGAAAGTTGAGAATCGATCGAAAACACCGCCCCGTGGCCTTTCAATGTTCACCGTGGCGTGGGAAACTGCGACGGTTGTAGCCATTGTAATTAAGCAAGTCGCCGCG
Organism: Tetragonisca angustula; assembly: GCA_036937485.2. NCBI lineage: Eukaryota > Metazoa > Arthropoda > Insecta > Hymenoptera > Apidae > Tetragonisca > Tetragonisca angustula. The sequence goes on from JAWNGG020000315.1 coordinate 3,195, forward strand.
TCCGACACATTAATTAAATCGGGAGAAAAGCAGCAGCGCGAGTAAAAGCAGAGTGCTAATCATGCCAGCGGGCATTGGGAACCAGCCGTCACACGGAAATAAATCTTATTGCGAATCGATACGTCTGCGACGACACTGGAATTCCTCTTTGGCAATTTTTCCTTTGTTAGCAATCCGTTGGAACGTTTAATTCGAAACTTTGCGCATAAAAATGTAGAACAGGATTTCAAAAGAAATAATATCTTCTGATCTTTATTTACGTGATATTTTAATATCACAATTATATTTTAAATTATAATTGTAATAATATGTTATAATATTGTATTGTTATATTATAATTGTTCTTTTGATACATGACAACAGTTATTACAACAAAATTTCAAAGCCCTTGGTTTATAATAACAAGGCGGGTATTTATGAAAGAATCTACAAGATGTATATAATATGTTAAGATGTATAAAGTATTCAAAGTATACTATTTATTACAACATGTACATTACAATAGATGAAAGAAATTTCTATTCAGGATCGATTGCTTTATATATATTCATAAAGATACAAAATTGCATAAACATCCGCGGTTTAATAACAATCAAACAATTTCTTACTCAATAAATCAAAATTTGACAGTACCGAGTACCACTTTAATATAAGAATCAAAGTTTTTTAATATTCTTATTTGTAATTAAGTAATGTAATAATTTATTTAAATTATAACACTCTTATTTTTCAGAAAAATGCACGAAAAAATTTGTTTCACCTAAAAATGAAGAGGTTTGCGCGAAAGTTAAAGTAAGATGAAATTTATTCCGAATTTTTTTAATTTCCTTGGTAATCGATAAACCGGCGGACGCTCGCCTGAGTAATTTGAAATTTATTCCGAATTTTTTAATCTTCTCTAATCGATAAATCGGTGGACGTTCTATTCCCATGAATATGGGTAATTTACAATCGCAGATATATCGGAAAGTGACGGAATCTATTTGAATAGATACGATGGATCGTGATAAACCACCCGCAGAGCTGTTCTGCTCCGTGATTTCTCATGAATAATCTCATAAATTATATCTTGATTCTTAAAATGATTGACAGCCTTGAGTGTGGAACAAAAATACGTTAGACGCACGTTTCTATGAAATTTCTATGAATTTTTTATAACATTTCGGAAAGATACTCCTTGGTTCGAACAAACATAATCGTTGTTTTAAACGAATCAATGTCAAGCTGCGAAATAATCCACATTTCGATATAGATTTTTCAGTTTTATTCCTAAAAAGATAGATTAATAGGTTTCCAATGGAATAACATATGAGTATTTAGTAATATTCACTGACGATAACACTCGTAATTGAACTTTATATGATCTTTATAATTCAGTTATTAGATCCAAATAACATTAGAATATACATATTTTGTGTTCGACAATCCTCAGTTTGAAGAATCAAAAGGTCCAATCTGAATTCTATTAAGAACGAACCTGACGTAATATCATTGAAAACATTATTAAGTCCTCCTAACCTCTATTGAATCAAATAATTCATCGGCAATCAATATGTTAGAGACGTTACATAAATGTTCCTCGATATTAATAATTTCGCAATTCTGTCATGTAAGACCACGCCACGTGAAATTTAGATAGTCTGATATCCACGCTAAACTTAGGTTGTCCAACACAACGAACCTCGTTACAGCAAGCCTAAGTAGGCTTCGTTACATAGATCGAGCTAAGCTATCTTGCTAAATTTGTCCATCCATCGCTTCTGAGAATGATCGTTTCTTTTCGTCCGATCCTCTTCAATCTCGCAGCCTTGTCTCTGAATTTACATTCAGCAAGTTCGAAAACTGACGGTCTGTTTCATCAAACAGAAACGTTGCTTGCTTTCTGCCTGTTGTGATAAACTACAAATGAATCATTCAAACGATTCTCTCGTTTCGTTTCCACTGTGTCGTAACAATCGCGCCGCTGTTGTAGAGGCGTTGCTCGTGCTGCCGTGTAACAAGCTCCCTCTCCTCGATAAATTTTCCGCCGAGAGTTTACAGACGCTCCTTTGCCAACGCGTTCCTCGGATTACGTGGGCCTGATAAATAAACCATGCAAGCGCGCGCCGCGCTTTCGAGGGAGCTCGGCGTTACCGTTCCATGGAAATTAGCAACGGTAATTTCATTTTCCTCGAAAAACTCCCCCTCCGGAAAATTAATGTGACGAGGAGGCTGCGTTTGTAAATGTATTTGTTCGCTGTTGAATCGGCGTGAAATATCAAGATCCGGAAACACGTGTCGCAGTTGAAATGCGGGTTTCTATGCGTTTTCAAATTTCCATGATCACGATTGAGGAAATGGCGTCTAAATGGAAAATTATTTCTCCTATTTATGGAATTATAGTTGATGCTTTTCTTTTTTGCTTTTGCTTCGAATTATCCACCGATGCATAAAAATCTGCTAGTCGTAATAAACTGATGAGCATCCTCAGACGTGAAGTCAACATTTCATTTGCAATTTTTTCAAATCAATTTGCATTGGAAAAATTTCCTTTTTCAATATGTTAAAGGAAATCCTATCTGTCTAGTAAAATCTTTTTTTTCACAGTCATTTCTTCTATCTAAATTTTACAATTTTATGAAATATTTAAAAATACAACTTTTTAGGTATTATGATAAATTACTGCATGGATTAGAAAACTAAAAATTGTTATCTAAAAAGTAACGAAAGATGAAATAATCACTGTTCAAATATTTTATTCAAATAATGGCCAAGCTTAATACGAATCACCTTGTATGTTTCTTTCATCACGAAGCTATTTCATAAAGAGATCGTAGATTATTCTGTAGAACATACTTTTCATTAACATCATACATCATTTTTGTCACGTTTCCTGTTACGTTTCTTTTTTATTCTATTTTTTCCTTTCTCTATGCAAGCTCGCTATAGTACATACAAGATATTAACTTGTCCACGTACATGGCAAGCTTTTTTCATCAACTTGCTAATCACCCAGATTACAAAGACTGACTGACAGGTTGGCGTGGCAACGTTTAATGAGATGATTGATAATCGGAGAGGATGACTCGACCACTTCGATATTGGAAACAACGGTGTGCGATGTAGGGTAGGATTGACGTTAATACCATGGTTTGTTAACTGACAAAGCTCAGCTCGCCCCTTGGCCGAATCGTCTATTTGCAGCGGGAATTGTGGTTGCGGGAATCCTTTATGTCGAACCAATTGACGACAATCGGACTTGAACTCGTTATGATTTGAAGCTATACAAGTGTAATTTTAATTACAAACTTCTTCGATTCAAGAAAAACGCGGATAGAAGCCTGAACTATACGGACTAGAAACAGTTTCAACGTGTTACATAGAAAGTTCATGAACTTTCAGCGAAGATTTTCAGATTTTAATGCACGGTAGATTGACAAATGATGTAGATTTTATTCTCAAATTTATTTATTTTTTGATTTTATTTCTCGTCTTCATTTTACAATGATTTGTAAAATGGCTCGTTTAATAATGAGTAGTCATTGATATTATTTTAAATTAAATTTTTGTTGTATTATATATACAATATAATGTAATTCATATGTGACTGTACTTAATTTATTCTTTTATTTAATTAATATGATATACATTGTATTGTGTATTTATTTTACTACTGTACACTATATCATATATTTATAATACTTTTAACGAAGCTATTATATTCACTGCTATTTTGTTTATTATTTTTTATTTGAACGGTCGACGTGGCTTTATGAAGAGATTTAATAGATCGAAACGAAAGGCGATTGAATTTTTGTTAATTAATCTTCCTGAAAGAGTTCCGTTCAATTTAATTCGCGCGCATTGTTATCGAGCTACTCCATTTAATTAATCCGAACTGGAGTTTATAATATTTTTGAGTTACAGCGTTTGCTCAATTAAACGTATTCTCACTATTCAGCAGCGATAGGCCTTATAAAACTGACGTAAAACACATCGTCGAAAATCCACTTCTGATTCTACTTTCAATTGCTCGCCATTCTACGTTGAACGTTTGCAATAAGCTCTTACAATATCAATACTTCTCTTACAATTCCATCAACGGTCCTCCATGTACAAACTGAAACTTTTAAAAGTATTTAAGCTCCGACAACGTTCATTGGATCGATAATTTTTTCATTTCTTTTTTCCATTTCAAAGGCTGCGGTAGTGGAACTATGAAAATTTGTTTGAAACGATATTCTTGGCTAGAATTTGTTGGAATTTTCGTTGGAATGAAAAATTTTAATCCTTTTGTCGGTGAATTCGTTTATCTGTGTTACAGATAAAAATGTTTCATTTCTTTTTTCAAACAGGATAGTTAATTCAGAGCTTTTCGGAATAAGTTTTTCAAAAATAATTTTTTTTTGTGATAATAACGATCTGATAACAGAGAAAATACTTTTAATGAATAGACTGAAATTATATATTTCTATTAGAAGTGAGATATAAATGGAAAATTATTTTGCCTGTCAAGTGTTGCAAGGACTATTAAAAGAATTATACTTTAAACGTAATTTTCCCGTAAACGCATAAAAATCCATAGTCTACTAATGTATCATCAAACTTTTGTTTGATATTTAATTGAAATTTCAAACAAAATAAGAAAGAAGCAAAAATAGGAATAAAAGCGATGATTTATGTAATTTCTGTAAGATCACATCTTCAAGTATGCAACGTTGCATCGTCTTGACAAGCACCATGAATTTATGATTATATAAATATAACATTATATATTAAATTAAACATGATTCTAATATTTAAAAGATAAATCGACTTAGATGTATTTGTAAAAACGTGAATCTGCGGTTTAGTAATGACAATCTCAGCGCATTTGTACGAGAGTATAAAAACCAATTTAATCAAATTCTTACTGGAAACCAGATCGAAGTATCGATAATACGACTTCCTTCTATTTTATAACAATACTATCCACTCCAATGAATTTTGAAAAGTATCAACGGATCTTCTTCGTGTATAGTATGGCCGAGAAATATCTTTTTAGAGATTGACGAAAACCAGAAATTACCAGGAAAGAGCGTAATTAAATTACACAAACGCCGATCCCTTTTTCATGACGCGTGTAATCTACGAATGGTTCGCGGAGAAAAATGAATATTTAAATAATTTTGAGCTGTTATGTATGATGGAACATAATTGAAACAGGCGTTCGCGACAGAATTGGAATAAAAATTCAATCGTTTCCGCGAGACTTAATTAAGCGGATTACTGACTTGCCAGTTTTTACTGGTTTTTTCTCATTTCCGTCTGGTCGTGGCGCGTTTAGAAACGAACGTACAAAAACGCCGTTTTTTCGAAGCTGATGTCTAAAATTTAAAATTTAAAAGTTAGCTTACTTCAAAATTCAGTAAGAGGAAAATAAAATTTATCTTTGTGTTGAAATCCTCTTTGCAGTAAATGAATTTACTCGAAAGTTATATTAATTTATTTTAAAGTTTAGAGGTGGAGAAATTGTTTAATATTTTGCTTTCTTCATTTTTAGAGTATTGTTTAAAACTGTCTGTCATTTAAATTAAAGCATTATTTAACGACACTGTTTCGGACTACAGAATGAAAAAATCACTTGAATATTTATACATTGACTTTTCAGTGATATCGCTAAATTCCTAGATAACTTATGTTTAACTACTGAAATTCATTTTACATTATACACGTAGCTCATGTTACATTCTCTGTGATAGACATTAATGATGAAATTAAATTACAAACATCAAAATTAAGCAATCTAACTCTACTCGTTTTGATGCTGATTCCCCAATGATATTAATTAACAAAAAATATTATTACACTTCGCATGATTAATAATCATACGATTATTTATTCGAAATGTTATTCGAATAAAATTTTATTCAAATAATGCCCAACTCTGGTTCATCGTGTGTACATCGATTAACACATTCGAAATGAATCTTTAAATAATATTTCTGAATATTCCAATTGTTTAAATATTATCTAATATTTGCAACAATTAAACAATAAATTCTCTTCTGTAATATTTCTAAGTGATATTTAAAATATTTAACTAATAATTTATAAGAATCTTGAACAATGTACTTAAGAGAAATGACGGTGACTTATTGAATGAAATAATTAACTTAATTGTTTAATCGTAATATTAAAATCGTGAAAATTATAAAATAGTGTCTAGAAATATTGTAGAAATAAAATAATTTAATTGTTTCAAACGAATTACTCAAATTGTCAAATAATGCATTTCGATGATATTTTTGTACATTATTTAACAAATTTAGCTATTTATTTATAGCAATTCAATCACTGATTGAACTTTCAAGCATTATTCCATAGTTTCAATAATTCATTTATAATAACTAAATTATTTTATTTACAATAACGAAAAAGATAGTTACATAATACATGTATTTCTTGTTGTCTGAAAACGAGCGAAAATTTTCATATGTTGCGCTTATATGTAACTCTGAAGCGACAATCACTGCTTAACTCGATTTTTGACTACATAACTTTTCTCTATATAAATTTCTATTTAATATACATCAATGTAGTTATAACTTAGAAATTAATATTAAGTTTTATCCAGTAATAGATAAAAAAATTAACAAATTATTACATTTGACAATGTAACATATTTATGAAAGTGTAACCTTGCGATAGAAATCTAAAAACTATTGATTAGTATAATAGAAAAATACTGTTTCGAAAATCTAAAAAGAAATTATCAACAGTTCCGGGTCACTGACGATCGGAACATTAGATTAATCTTCAGTGGTAAGGAGACTCATTATCAATTGAATTTCCATCGTGTACACATCAACCAAAATTTATGAGTGAATTTTAAATAATATTTCTGAATATTCTAGTTGTTTAAATATTATCTAATATTTCTAATAATTTATTTGTAACAATTAAATAATAAATCCTCTTCTATAACATTTCTAAGTTCTATTTAAAATTTTCAATTAATGATTTGTAGTAATCGAGTCACTAATACATTTCTATGAAACTTTTATTATCTGTATCGTTAACGACCGAAAGATCAGATTAATGTATCATTACCAATTAAACTTCCGTTGTGTGTACATCGACCAAATGTTAAAAGTTTGAAAAAAAATTATCAACAGTTCTGGATCACTGACGAATGAAACATATGACAAACCTTGGGCGATAATGAGGCTCATTATCAATCAAACTTCCGTCGTGTCCACATCGACCAACATTTAGCAGAAAAATTTTAAATAATACGTTTGCAACCAAACCTTAATCAACAATTCTGACTTCAACGATTGGTAGGTTACATGGTTTGGTTTCTTTGGTGTTGGGTTAATACTTGATCTGAACCTGAATACGACTTGAATTTCCATGACTTGTATCGTAACCATTCAATTAACACTTTTAACAATTACCGCGATATACGTTATATTTCTGCATATACACAGATAATATTAGTCTAACAATACTATTGCTTTTAAACATCATTAGATACTTTCAGAAATTCTCTTTGAATCTATAATTTGGAAAATAATTTAGTCCTTTACTATTAATTAGTCAAACAAGAATATTTCTTCAATATCTTAAATTAGTCATTAGATCGATCAAACAATTATACCTTATTTTACGAATACCATCTATATTTCTAAAAAATTACTTAAATTCAATACAAGTTGAGACCTGTGTGAAAAATATATGAAACAGTACTGATTTACAATAGATTATAATGAGACCTGTGCGTAGTCACCTCCACGTGGTGGGTCTTGGTAATTGACATTAAAGTTTGTAAAACGTTATCAAGCTAAGTTGTAAAATGGTAAACGATAAACTTTAATGTTGGTGAAACGATATCAAGCTAAGAACCACGCAAACTACAGTTCAGTTTAGATAGTGAACATTTCTGTTCATTCTTTATTTCACGATCAAAATTGAACTGTAAGTACAATCAGTTGATAAGTAAACTATTAGACTCCCAGTGGGCCACCGATGAACAACGAGGGATTTTGCACGGACATCGTGGGATGCGTGCATCTTAGCTTTAAGTGGCGTGCGTTTAGTTTTAGTCAATTATAAGATAATTAATATTTGTAAATTCACTGTAAACGCATTCTGTACGAAGACACGATTATTTAACTTGAGACGAAATTAGGGAAACCTCCTCTCTTCTCTTATTTCGTTCGTTATTACTATTGTTACTATCATTGCACTAGAGTAGAGTTACATTGTTACTGTCATTACAGTAGAAATACATTTGTTACTGTCATTGCACTAGAATGGAGTTACTTTGGTTACTGTCATCGCACTAGAGTAGAGTTACATTTGTTACTGTCATTGCACTAGAGTAGAATTACTTTTGTTACTGTCATTACACTAGAGTAAAGTTTCCAACTTTCGTTGTCAGTGTGTCAAATTGGGGAACTGCAACCCCGTCCAAAAGGACGAGGTAGGTTCTTGTAGTTTAGCGTCCTTTGTAATCCGGCTCCAGTGGTTCTTCGGAACCCCACTGTGTCGTTGGGGGTAACGCTAGGTTACATGCCTAGTGCTCGAACCCCGATTTGGTACACTGACAGCGAAAATAGGAAACTCTACTCTAGTACAATGACAGTAACAAACCGCGGTTTCATTTCGCGTCATATGCCTTGTAAAACACGGTATTGAAGTGTTAATAGTTTCGTTCTCCTAATTTCGTTCAAAGTTCGATAAATGTGTCTTTGATACAGAATGCTCTGTTAGGGCTGCGAATTATTGTACAATTGTTGTGTAACTTTCATGTTAGACGAGTGTGTGGTTAGTATGAAGGGCTGCGACATATTGTATGATTTGCATTTGTGTGTAATGTATGATTCTATGTAATGTATGTAATTTACGATTTTATGTAATGGGTGTAATGTATGATTGTATGTAATGAAATGTATGATTGTACGCAATGTATGTAACCTGTGATCGTATGTAATGTATGTAATGTACGATTGTATGTATGACTGTATAACTGTATGATTGTATGTATTATATGATTGTTAACGCGATCGTTGCTCGGGAGACAGAGTTCCATAGCTCATACATGCGCTTTAGAGTTAAGATTTAGACGTAAGTTTGAGATTGAACTATGGAACGTTTGTTTCGTTTGTAACCCCGGGCCAAGTAGAATAAAATCTCGGCATTCCTTAAGAATGCAGAGTTATTTGCATGTAATGGAGGGTGGTTGGGATTAGGGCCCGGGCGGGTCTCGTGCGTAGTCACCTCCTCGTGGTGAGACCTAGTAATTGATATCTTTTTACAAACTTTAATGTAATACGTTATCAAGCTAAGAACGCAACTTACAGTTCAGAAAATTTCTTTCCATTCTTCATTTCACGATCTAAACTGAACTGTAGGAACAATTAGTTGATAAGTAAACTATTGGGCCACCGATGGACGACGAGGGATCTCGCAGGGACATCGTGGGATGCGTGCATCTTAGTTTTAAGTTACGTGCGTCTTAGTCTTAAATTGCGTGCGTCTTAGTTTTAAGTTGCGTGTGTCTTAGTTAATTATACGATAGTTAATATCTGTAAATTCACTGTGAGTGCATTCTGTACAAAGACACGTTTATTTAACTTAGGACGAAATTAGGGACATCTCCTTGCCGCTCTTCTTTCATTCGTTGGTACTATTGTTACTGACATTGCACGAAAGTAAATTTTTCAACTTTCAGTGTGTCAAGTAGGGGCCTGCGGGATCCCGAAAATATCGGGTCGTGACGGGACAAGAATTTTTCTCAGGATCGGGACGGGATTCCCGAAGAAATTAGGGATCGAGTATTTCAGCTTTTCGCATACCAATAATTCAAGGTTTCAATTTTTAGCAAGTTTTCGACCTCACAAAATGTACTTATTCGTTTGTATAATTTGTTTATAATGGAAAAAATTACTATAAAGTTATAAAATTCTTAAAGGTGGAGTGAAAATAATACAACAAGAAAGTAACAAGTAGAAAATGTTTTATTTCAAATTTTCGTGGAGAAATCTAACTTTTCAACATTTTCGGACAACAATCTTGTTCTATTGGCTGTAACGATATTTCCAGCTGTCGAAAATAGTCGTTCGCTGGTGATTTGTGTTGCTGTCAATACTTGATCCCGATTTTCTTCGGGAATCCCAAACATTTTCAGGATCCCAATATCTTCGAGATCCAATCCGAGCATCGGAATCCCGAAAATGTCGGAATCCCGCACACTTCTAATGATTATTGAATCACTTTCGTATAAGCTTTCTCTTACTTTCTGCACTCTAATTTTCTATCACTTCTGTACTGAAATATACATTAAATTTAAATTTAAATTGTATTAAAATACACCACAAAGGAAAAGATAATTTTAAATTGATAGCAGTTTTTTTAGCTCTTTATATTCAACTGTGTTCCACAAATTATGTATTCCTCCGATAATAAATCTTTACCCATTCAGTAATGCTTAATTCTTCGTTCGAACAGAATCGAAAAAATTTACGAAAATTGGAATTATTAGTTTAGTTTGCAGAAAGGTTCGTGTGAGGCAATTCGAACTGTGACTTTTATCACGTATCGAAAACCAAAAATTCGATAAAGGGTAATAAAGTGCGTTTCAATCACCGATCGCAAACAAACTGTGTGCATTGACCGAATGGACGAACTTGCCGAGTCTATCGAAACCTGTATAAATCTCGGGTACATAGATCACCAACTTGAGCTAGTGTCATACAGGAACAATAAAGTCCTACTATTTCCTAAAATTCCGCGAAAACTGCGTTAGAGACTTGTATAAAAATGTGACCGAAAGAATGAAAAAATCAGTCAGCATTTAACCTTCAAATTTGTGTCTTCATTTCGCTTGACCTGCAGTTAAGCGTAGCCGATACGTCGCTACACTCGGGAACCACTTTTCCGATAATTTCCTACGCGTAAATCTTGATTTTTCGACTTGGTCGTTAAAGGATCATTGGCAAGGTCTTTACACAACCTAATCATTTCTTTTCGACTAGTCGATACTTGGTTACTTTATAACTTAGAGACTCATAGTCTGTGGCGATTCTATCAAATTCTAGTTCGTCGAAATTGTCGCGCATATATTTTTTGAAATTTAATTGAGACTATCTCGTGACACTAGAGTCGCTTGTTTTCTCATGATTTCCATGATTTTGCTATACGGGAAACTTCTAACGGAAGTTTTCTTCACTCGGAAACGCAATCAAAAATCGCTGAATCGCTGGGTAGTTTCGTGGCTCAGCTACGAAAGTGGAACTCGTTATACGATAATCGCATTTTCAGCTACAAAATTTCGTCCGTCCTCGCAAATTCCATTATCCTTTTTAATCGCGTTAATGCCACCCGTATTAATCGTAACCTTGGTGCGCAACTTTTGAAAAGTGTTAGATATATAATCAGTGTTACCACAGTTTTTTACTTCATGCGATTCTCTTGCACTATTTTCTCGAGTTTCCATTCGAATAAGTGAAATCCGTTTCGTTATTAATCCTAAAATGCACAATTTAGTGATACATATAGATTTGATGGCGTAAAAGTTTGTAAGCAGTGTGCATTTAAGGGTTAAATCATTTTTGTCTGTTTATTAGTTGAAATATAGAATACACTACTGTATTTAAAACTCACAAATTGCATAATAATTTTAGCAACTAATAATGTGAATGAGCAATATGAGTGATATCATTATATTTTAATATGTAATAAGAATGATAACCTGAATTGGTTATACAACAGTTTGCAGATCGAACAGTTTCTCTTGATTAATACATAAAACGAACATATAGAAAAAGAAGCTTCAACGTTTCGCAGCTGCGAAACCATTTTTCTAAAAGAAACGACAAGAATCTTTGCTGCAATATGGAAGCTGCGATTATTTTCGGTGAAACTGTTAGTAGCTTAATCGCAGGATATCCGTTTTCCAGGCTGTTTGACGATAGAGCATGGTACGCTTCAAATACAAGTGTCCAAGTTCCGTCAAAGGAGTTGACGATTAGAACGCTATTCGAGGGATACTCATCACGGACGATATACTGGGTGATTCACACAAGTGCAACAAGTCACATGTATTTTTTTTAGTTGAAATTAGAAGAAACTACTTGAGAAGGAAGATAAAATAAACTACATACTGACAGTCGCATTGTTTTCGTAAATACGTGTGCACTAAATATACCTGTCATTCTATGTAAAAAAGCATTTATACATGGTTGAAATTCTTTATACAAGGGTATTTATAGATGGCTTAATTCTTCGATTGTTAAGTCAACAATAGCGTGTCATACAGATAATCAATAAGTTGAGTCTGTTTTCCTCCTCTTTCATACGACAAATTAAAATATTTTTCATCGATCTTCGACAAGCAGACTTGACATATACAGAAAGGAAAGAAAAAATAATATAATTGTGAAACATATGTGTATTATGTTCGTTATGCAAAAAAATACAATCCTAAATACATAGTACACTTTGAACGATTCAGTTTCTCTTCTACTTTTTTCCGACTTTAATCAACAGAAAGATGTTACTGTTACTTATTACCTTGCCTGAGTCACCCTGTACATGTTAGCTTTAGTCGCGGGTAGCTTTAATCGCAGCACGTTAGATTCGGGAGCGAGTCTCGCATAATTAGCATTCAGCAATCAGACGCAGCTTCTCACAAAGAAAGCTTCGAGCGTTCTGTTTTATGTGCTCCGAATGACCTGACACACTTGCGAATTTTATACCGCCAAGTATTTCGTCTGCAGGACGTACGATCGATGGTATAGAAAAAGGAAAGCTCATATAATATTTGTGTTGCTGTTTAAAGGTTGAATCGCAGCTCGATATTTGCTAACATTTAGCTTCTTCTTTTCTATTTTTGTATCCCAATGTGATTTTATTGGAAGCTATCGATCGGCGTTGCACCGTTTCTTCGTTCAAGTTCGAATTTCTTATTACGTAGCTCGCGAAGGAAACCATTTATTTTTTACTTCTTTATTATTCTCAGAAAATTCTTCGTTGTTTAAGAAAATTCTTTATTTTAATTTCTTTTATTTCTTTATTTAGGTCGAAATATATTTCCTCGAACAAGGACACAATGGAAAATTTGAGACTTGACTTTCTGAAAATAGACGCGTTTCATTTTCCTCGCAGTTCCTAAAGTAGACGTTCTTCTTTGGGTAATGTAGAATAAATATTTCTCCAAACAGACGCTTTCTTGCGTCTCCACGTGTTGCTTCATACAATAAAGATGGCGTAACAGCTATCCGAAGAACACGTCGGGGAATAGAAAGGAACAATTCATCCGTGGGTGGTCAATGATATCGATCGATAATCGACACCCTCGCGAATTCGTGCAGAAGCACGTGAATTTCCGTTGGACAGGTATTGCGCCCTTGCCTCGCACTGATAGAACCACCCTTCGACCTCATTAGAACCACATCCGACCGTATTATCTTCGTTGGAGCATAAATGAAGTGCACGTTAAGATGAACGGCGTGGTAACGAGCAGGTGTTGGAGATCGTTCCAGTTTGACCCTCACAAAGAAAGGATTGAACAGATACGCGAGATAAGCGATATATCGATCGATTGGTGCAATCCGTTCGTACACGTTCGACCGACTGACTGGTTTCTTTGGTTCTCATTTCTGTCTGTTCGACGTGTTTCGAGCATTCGCGCGGAATAACGAGCTGAAACCGATTGGCACGTGACTGAAATTCTTTGATTAAGAGTTAGAGTACAGTCCGAGTGCAGTTCATTTAGAATTAGGACGTTTGATCAGAAAAGTTCGCGCAGCCTTTGTTTATTTGAAACAGTATGCGTTTGTTCATCAACTCGTAGACTGGATCGAGAGATCATATTGAGACGAATACACATTAGACGAATTAATAATGATGAACATAAATACATTAAAGGAACAAACAATTAATGAATATTATGTAATTAAATAATGAGGAAGTTAAACTAAATGATGATGAACACAATTAAATGTATTAAATACATTGAATGTAGTTAATTACGTCTAAACTAATTTGTACAATTGTGCAAATCAACGTTTCGCTTATGAGTGAAAAAGCAAATAAAAATGATAAAACTCAAGGTTCTAAAACCTTGTGATTCGTTTGAAGCATAATATGAACGAAACTACAGAATTAATAAAGAAAGTATATCATTTTTAAATAAACGTCGAAATAACGATTTTCTTGATCCCCATCCAACTATATGCAATTTGATACAAAGAAAAAAAAATATTATCTGAAAATTCCATTAACAATTTCCGAACAGTTTCGTCTGCAACTGTTGTCAAAGAACCTTTTCCTTTCTGCATTTACGAAATAAATACCATGATGATCCAATTTGATAAGATATTCCAGAAAGCTCGTCAATTAAGTAACGTTAAATCTCTTTGTAAGTTGCAGAATACGAAAGACAAGTAGATGAGACAGACGTATATTCCCGTAGTGAGTTCAAAGTCAAACGGCAAAAGGGACGGCAGTTAGAAGGGACTTCAAGAGTAACTGGATTTCCTCGGTTTCACCCTTTTCGTATGGCTCGGCCACTTGTCCGTCCATCTCCCCCGAAAATGTACTCTGTCATCCTATATACCAAGCGGCAATGTATTTTCTGATTAGGTCACTGGGAACGTTTTAAATCTGATTGAAATGACAACGCGTTCATTTAAAGGACTTTTAACTTTATCTGGCGATTGCAACTCCACGTAGAGATGAATCTCGTGAACTTTGACCTGCGTTCTTTTCCATTTGGCACGGAATTTTTGTAAAAATGATTTGTGGACAGTACGTGTGAAAATTATCATTTTGGTACTTTTGTGTATTTTATTTCACCTCCACGTTGTAATTGTCACGTAGACCTGTAACCTTTGCCTATCTTATTTGGTATAAAATTTTTATAAAATGATTCTTGGATAAGTCGCGTGAATTATATCATATTTATAATAAGGGGCCAAGTTTTTTTTAGTATTTTTGATTCTTGCGTGCATTTTACACGAACTCACGCCGCAAGTCAACGTAGATCTGTATTCTTTTCCTTTACGTGTAAAATTGTTATAAAATAATTTGTGAGAATATCACGAATATCGTAATTATAATTATTTTCTAATGATGATGAAGAACCAAATCCTTATCTTGTACGTATTCTTGTATTAGAATTTTTACAGAAGTTTTAAATAGTAAAGCTTTGAATATGTTGAGTATTATGTACGTATAATTGTATCATAAATACGTCTAACTGTATAATTATACACAGATACATTATCATGTGTATAATTGTAGATTTAATTGTGAATATTCTAATTTTCTACAAAAGTCATATTAATTCTAGAATTTACACACATAAGTAATTAAAATAATTGATACTTTCTGTTTCCACGTTTCCACGTTTTGTCAATAACACGTGTAAATAAAGAAATATATTTTAGGATGATAGTAAATAAATAAATTTCAACACCAATTATCTGTAAAATTGATGTATAAAATTCTTAGAAATACATGAGAAATAAATTGACTGGCACTTCAATTTTTAAAGACAGAGAATTAAATTTTTATGGTTTTTCTTTGGACGCTCTCGCATATTTTAGAATACTAGTTGAACAATAGCTATTCATTGGGGGATCAGCGAGATTTACGATGTCTCAACTTGTTCGAAGGATTGACCGGAAAGAAAAGAATTGTGTTGTGCGCGATATCGGATCATTAATTGTGGAAGAATATTCTTAACATAATAATACCGTGCTTCCCGCTACTGTAAACAACTTGGTAAACCTTCACCGGTTGGTTATCATTTTCCACCAAGAAACTTCGATATCAAACGCTGCTCAGAATTCTACAAGTTAATTCTTTCTCCAGCTCTTTTTTAAGACGGATTTTTGAAATTAATTAATTATTGGTATTGTTTCAATTGGCATTCAAATTCTCTTCATTTCTTAAACTCAAAGTAAAGTTCATAGCACTACATAAAAGTTCAAGGATCTACAGGAATTCTCGTTAATTAATTGTTATTCAACAATTTCTCTCACATCGATCTTTCCATAAGAAGTAGATTTCTCGTTTTTAGCAAATTTATCATTCTTTTGCTCACATGCCCGAAATGGAAAAATCGAGGTACGGAACGCACTCTGATTTAACTCGACCAAATTTAACGTGTTGCTCAGCCTATTCAAGAGCGAAATTCATTGGCACGTTGGATGATTGTTCCTGCCTGAGTTCACCAGTAAATGGTCGAAACTAATTTATAATCTGACGTTGCGAGAACTGTAGAGTTTAATTTAATTATCGCGTGAAATGGTGAAATCTTCTTTCCTTTTTTTTCACCTGAAACTGTATACCACAGTGTCAAGTACGTTAAAATTGAAATATGCGATTCGAGCTAATTAATTTTAGGGGATTGGCGAAGTTACTTTTGGAACTTTGAATGAGCTAATTAATAATTAGACTGCGAATATTTATTAAAATTTAAGAGCGCAACGTCCCACGTATGTATGTACATAATGTACATCATATTATGAAAAAGTGCATAAAAAAGAAAATTGCTTCTATGATATCTGCTATGTAAAAGAATTTCTTTACCGAGGTTTTATTTTTTTAGTTAAAAAGTATAAACTATAAATTCGCAATCAATTAATAGCCGTTCAAAGCATAAATACGAAAGAGAATCGAGTTAAATGTTGGATCAGATCTAAGATTGAAGTAAATATTGAATGAATTCTAAAAATAAAACACATACAGAACAGTGAAATGCAAAAAAGGTAGGGAAATGCTTGTAAAAGCAGAAACATCACAAACCAATGAAAAAAAGGGGAAAATAAAAAATGAAAAAGTAACAAAATTAGAAATAAAATACGTGAAAAAAAAGCAAAATAATAAAACGCGAATATATTAATTCTGGAGCTTCTTTTGGAAAAGAGACTCTAAAGTTGAAGATTGTACTTTTAGAACACTCTAATTTCCTTCCAATAATTTTTCAAATAATATATTACAATTCTTCCTTTCCTCAAATCAAAATTAAACACACTCGTCAAACTTCTGACCGTAGTTAACTCATTTCCAAGAGATAGTCACTCTTTCGGAAATCTAATTAAAATTTTAAACTAGAAGAGCGAGTTTAAGAAGTGAAGAACTTTAACAATGAAAAATTACAAGAAGTGAAATATCAAGGCAACGAAATCAGATGAAGTTTGAAGATTAATGATTAACACGTTCGCAGCCGGATTTTAATTTTTCACTTGATGAAATATCAACGAGACAACTTCTTTCACAGACTCAGTGCGTGCCGTGTTGCATGTGCATAATATATTAAATCAATATCTGCTAGCGGAAGCAACGGGGGAGTTAATTACGACAGCTTAACGAAAATGAATAACGATGAATTTTCCATTTCGCGATAGCTCCTGCTGGAACGTACCTTCCGGTAATGAAGCAAGAAATTTTAATTCGAAATTCGTGCTTCGTGAAATATTTCTTTCTAATTTCATTATGCGATACATTCGTCCCCTTTTCTTACTTCATTTCTTTCGATGGAACGTGCGCCTGTTCTTTTTAATGGACGTGACGAATTCTGGTTGTTCCCAAGATCGATTATACTCGAACGACGCGTTAGAGCGACAAGTGAACAACGAAGTTACGGCTGACAACTACGTTCCTTTTCTACTTAATGAACGCGCGATACATTGGAGTCTATCGTTTCAATTAAATTGCAAATATTTATGCATTTTTGGGAAATTTAAGATTCCGGAAATAAAAATAGAGCGGTTATTATCATATTCAATAGACAAAACAACTTTCTACTTAATTTTTTTAATACTAGAACTATCAGAGCGATTGAAATAATTAATTCGTAATTTTTCGTAGAAATTTCCTAAGTTTATACACCGTGAATTTTTAGAGATTTAAATGATTTTTTCGTAAAATGCATAAATAAAAGCTTGCGTCCTTCAAACTTTATCCTGATTTTTGTGCTTTAATTTCCCTGATACATGTGTTATATTTTAATCATCCGTAGTTTCAGTATTAATTACATTCATAAGAATATAAAGTTGCACAAACATTTGTTGTATCTTATTACGATATTGCATTCTCTACATAAACACCTATACTAAATATTCTGCAATATATACAGAATAATTAGTTTTAATTTATAAATTCAAATCACTGTTAAACTGTTAAATAAGAAGATTAATGTTCGTAGGTGGAAATTATATTAGTTATCATTATTTATTGTTACTATTACTTCGAATCTGAATTCCAATATCCACCGTTCAATATTACTTCTCGCAAAGCAATACAATAGACTTCCTCTCAACTGATTTCAATTGGAGCGTACGAACCTGTAACAATACGATACAAAATACACACATATACATAAATACGCAACATATACACCAATTAATTCGAAATCAACAATCAGTTCGGTGAAAACACAATTATTCATTTTGTTTAAAATAAAATCCGCCGATACCCACGTTAAAGTTCATTCTTCCGATGAACATCGATAAACGCGTGTGCCTATGAACAGTGATATGACACGGAGAAACAAAGCACGAGCCGACAAACAGAAGATTAATACAAATAAAAGTTTCAGAGATTTATAACGTAGCTACGAATAATTTCGTTTAAATGCACTTTGGTGGTTTCCGATATTTAGGATATTTTGTTTTAATTAATATTCCAAGTGAAATCGTCGGACGTGCGTTGCGCAAGGCTTCCCCCCGGCGCAAAAATGAAACTCGATCGCACACGGAGCAAAATTTTCGCCCGGGGTACCGTGAAACTTCGAAACTCATCCTCGTTAACGGACACGCACAATTTCGCCTGAAAAATACGTTGAAAATATCACGGGTATATACCCACCGCGAATCGAGCGAGAGGGATTCCGGGAGAAAAGAGGTTTCAATTTAACGAACGTAATCATAGCGGCGTGTTTAATAGCGATCGGCTGGGTACGGAACGGACAATTGGATCGAGGTCGGTTTCTCGTCACGTCGAAGATAAACGCGATTCGGTTTTACGGGGACGGCGAATATTCGTTAATCCGCTGCGACAGATTGCGGTTCTTCTGTGTACTTTTATAATTACTGAGTGAATAATGCCTTTCAATAAACGCCGTACGATCGGAATTGATCGAAAGAATGATGTATCGCGTCCGAACGCCACGTGAAAACCAAACGAGCAATATGTTTGAAGATTTTGTAAAAAGTCAATGATAGTAAAAATTAAGATTGTCACGGTACTTGAAACGAGATCGTACGACATCCGAAGATTTAAATATTAGGGATAAAAAAGATTGAAAAATTACATTATATTATACATATCGCAATATAAACTATAACTTACTAATATAAAATATAAATTGTATAAAATAATATATAAATTATTTAAATTATATCACATATATTACATATATGTGTACAATAAATTCTATTATTATTTAAAAACTATGGAATGTTTCATTAGAAACTATTACAGTGAAACTCTAAATACAATATTTTTAAATTATATTGGGTTAGGTAGAAGCTAACATCAAATTTTTATTTGTGAAATGGTTATCTTCTTATTCGAGACGTAAAAAGCTTTGTACGAAACAACAGCAACCTCCTTGAGTTATAATTTATTATTGTTTTCTGAAAAAAATTCCTTCGCTCATTTTCGACGAGAGACAGAAAATTAAAAATAGATTTGATGAATTTTTGTTAAACTACGTGTTTAGTTGGCAATAAAAAGAATATATTGTGGATTAAAAGCGATAAGCATTGTTAAGAAATAAGTAATGGAACTGAAAAATGAAAATTTTACATTTGACTTTTTAAAATAATAATAAGACTTAATAAGTCTTCTTTTGTATTTTATTCAAACTCGGAACATTTATTACTCATAACGTCAAATCGAATTGAAAGTGATCAAAAAAAGTTTTTAGTACGATATAATACAAGGAAATAATTTCTCATTCTCGTGAGAACGAAAGCATGCAAGCAACGTATAAATTCTTCGAGACGCGTGTTTTGTCACTTGCAATATCGAAGCAAAATCGCGTTAAAAGCTGTTAATTAATAAATGCAAGAACGCAGCGCCGTGTTTACTTCCTTCCAGGTAGATTTCAAATCAAAACTAATTAAAACGGAAGATTCTGCCTCATCGCGAAATTTAATTATATCTACGTTCCTGGAAATACAATTCAACAGAACGTTCCATTTTCAACAATTGCTAGAAGGAGCATTGCTCTTTAAGGAGAGTGCAGATTTTATTTTGCACGTGCGTTCTCTTAATTGTGTTAAGAATTCTCTTTTTTATATCCAGTCGACGTTCAAATTAAATAACCTTCAACAATTTCCAGGCTCGCAATTTCATATCGAAAAGAGCAATAAACGAGAAACTGACGCACCAGTATTTCTGGTCTGTAATAAATTACAAAGTTTTATTACAAGAGTAAAATTTTATATAAGTATTAAATTTTCGAAAATTTATGATATGGGATTATATATATGTACATATATGTATATATTAAAAAAATGTAACGTAGCACAGTGAAACATAGCACTTTGAAATATATTAGTTTCGTGATAAACTGGAATTCTGCTATAATATCTACATTTAATGCAGGAAAATTTTACATTAATGAGCAATTTTAGTGAATTTTCATTATACCGTTTAGTTTTGAAATAGAATCGCCACAAAAAAATTTCACATTAACGTGCAATTGTGCTGAATTTTATTGTGGAATAAAATAGAAAATTACGCTATAATATTTGATAAAATCCATATTTATTCCAGACAAATTTTATTAAGTTTGTATCTCGTGCAATTAATTTTGAGAATCGTGCTATAATACACGTGATAATTTTACCAAATTCCCAAAAGTCGTAAATTTTACGGAAAAATATATATTTATATATTCGTACAAATACTTGTATAATATATCTTCGCAATAGAACAAAATTCAAAAAGTTCGATCGTCTAATTACCGTACCGCCATTTCTCTCGTTGGCAGTGAAGATACTTTAGGGGCAAAATAGTGTCGCTGTTTGACGACTGTCCTTGCCAAAAAAATCCGCCAAACGCGCGAGTTTTATTTCATTCGTTCTTGAATTCTAAAGACTCTGTAGGAACAACTGTTATCTCGTTATTATTTTCACCAGATACCTACAGCTCGAGTATTTGCTCCTGCTCGCCAACTACGATATACAGGATTGTATAATGCACACTGACGTTGAAGAAGCTTAATCCTTTTACTACAGGGACCTATATATTCCGCAAAACTGGTTACCGTTGCCGTCGGGATTAAAACGTCCCAGAATAATACGTAAATCACGAATATCACTAATCCACGGTGCATGTCAAGATAGCACGATGTTGCAAATCTAGAAAACGTGATTTTATATAATTGTGCTCTCTCTCTCTCTCTCTCTCTCTCTTTCTCTCTGCTAGGAGAGAATTGTGGAAGAAGTATCTCGGTGATAAAAAGACTGTGCATTTTTATGCAAATTCATATTTTTGGGAATAAAGGTAAAAAGATGAAAGTTCGGCAGAGAATTGTTTTATAGAATGTACTGTCCTTTGGGTATTTTATAGATCTCTTCGAATTACATGTACTGTATCTAATTTCACACTTTAAAATTTCCTGTAGGTGAAATTAAATAAAATTAAACGTTAGAAATGAAATATTTCTTACGCGTAATAAAATAGTTGCATGACTGTCTAGAATACTGAAAAATTGAACGTAATCCAAATTGCATGATATGTCAATGAATGAAATTAATTTTAATTATAATCTTCTTATTTGTAAGATGGTGATAAAGTATTGTCTAAGTTTAATTGATAATTTGCTGTAATTTTGTCAATTTCGAAAATGCAACTTTGGAAGATGTAATTTAAGATTTTTTTGTAGAGAAAAAAGTGTAGAGTCTAATTTAATATTTTATTTGAAAACGGCTGGGAAATTCCGAAGCCTTCCTTGCGTCCAGTAGTATAATTTAAAGTTGAATTACAACTCCATAATTACAGTTCGTTTCTCTTTTACTTTGTTCGAAATTTTAATTGAAATTTGAACAAAAGTTTGCTGATTCGTTAGAGCGATTTTATTGTTGGCGAATTATTATTATTAGTCTACAAAACGTTTAAAAACTTTCATAGGCAGAATTTTGTGTCAAACAACTGAAGGAATGGGTCCAAGTTTTTAAGAAAAATAAATTTTTGTTGCAGTGAAAGATTTCATTCTTTCCTTGTTCTTCGAAAGTATTCAAAACAATTATTAATCAAATAATAATAATACTACCACTATACACTATATAATACTATATAATAACTAATAACGCTACGGTAACTATTATAATAATACTACAATGAAAGACCTAAATTAATCAATAGTAATAAAAAAAGAGTAAAATTTTGATTTTCAAGTTACCAATAAATTGAATGGTAAAAGAATTCATCCCGTTAGATCCTTTAAGTCGATTGAAAAGCAGAGATCACATAAAGAACAATCCGAATTAATTATTCTCATTATTAATGAAAATAATGAGTAACTTCAATCTCAACACAACAATGAATTCAGCAACGAGAACAACATCGTACGAAAAACGAATCAAAGGGGCGAAAGTTTCGCAGAAAGTTTCCAGTTTTCGCGTTTGAAAACGAAGCCAGGCATACCACGGATGTTCTTTATTTTGGAAATTCGTTACGATTCCAGGTCAACGAGAGCTATCGACGAAACGGAAGAGTCGACGATAAGTCTTGAAAAACGGGAAGTTTTTCCACATATTATCGGGATGTTTAAAATGTCTACGGACCTCAAGATAAATCGAACGCTCAAAGCTAGAACCGCGGCGAAGAAATTGAGTTGCCGGAACCCTTTCCGATTCGAGCATGCTCTCTCGAACGCGCGACCCTCGCCGAGATTCCATAGACCGGGCCTTAAAGACCCTCTTTAATTATCTACCTTCTACGTAATCCGCGGAATTACACGACGATCGAGGAAAGGGGCGAGAGGAGAGAAAAATCGCGCTGGATGTAGGACACCGGTGAGTTTAAAGCCTCTATTTAAGCGTCCCCGTTGAAAATCGTAATTTCTTTGGTTGAGCAACGCAAAGTACTGGCCCGCGATTGAATTTAACGCCTCGGCGCCAACCGAATCGTTGCATCGGTGATTCATTCGACTCCCATGAATCGAAGAAATTAACGCGTCCGAGGCTGGCAAATTTTCGAGATTCTGTCCTCGATTTTTGACGATACGACTGATGGTAATTGAATTTGTGTTGAAGTAAGATAAGCACATTTTAATAGGCTCTTCGTTCAAAGAATTTTTCCATTTAAGTGAAATTGATAGTAAACATTCGTTGATGCAAGATAAGCATATTTTTAAAGAATTTTCCCACTCACGGCAGAATTAACCTGTGTTCGAGCACGAAAAACAGAAAAAACACCAAGGGGACAACTTGTATACGTGTTCTTCAAAACGAAAGGGTTAAATTGGCGCAACGGTTACGTCATCTTGAATATGTGAAAAAAAGACTGGCTCGTTCTCCGTCTCGTTTCCAACGAGAGGAAACGTTGAATTTTCAGGTCAAGGGACCTGATGCCTCACTGCATTTTACAGCCGCGTGTAATTTCGACCGTGTTATATCAAGCGTGATGTTATTACTATTATTTACGAATTAGCGTGCGAGCCGCTAGCAAGTGCCTGCAGCGGCTTTTACGGCGGACGATAAAAGTGACTGACCGATTCTTGAAACGAGCCGCCTTTCGCCGCCGATACTCCATCTCCGCCGAATAATTGCCAATAAACCCACTTTTACAAAAGCGACTTATATCGAGCCCGATAGCTTCGCGTTGATAACGTCCGTTGATTAGTCTTCTTTTAACTAGCTGGCTATTTACGAGGATATCCGTCGAAAGAAAAGTTGCGCGAGGGTGAAGCTGGGACGTTTGATCGTTCTTTTTTAATCTTCATTTCGGAATAAATTGATAGAAAATTTCGCGTTAATAATATCTAAATTTTCATGTGAATTATCTTGTACGATAATTTGTTAATTAATCGAGTCATAAATATTGTCAATCCTGTGTGACACTCTAAACTTTTTATTTTATTAAAATTAAAATTTTATTAAAATTTTATTAAAATATAATTATATAATTTTTTTTTTTTGTTGGTCGTGAAAATAACGACAGAATATGAGTTGAAATTTTCTTACTGCCTTAACGAAGGCTGTGTTAAACTGATCACTTTGTTTCTGTACGTCGTCACGTCACCAGAAAAAGTCGTGCTTCTTATCTATTAGACACTATCACTTGTGAACCTCGAGGATTTCCTCGAAACAGTCAGTACTTGAAGTCTCGCTAATCCATTACGTTCATGAGCTGCCTCTCCATTAGTAACAAATACAATATAGCAAAGACTCGCTTCTTTTTAACCTCTTTCCTGTCAACTGTCGTGAAAGCGATCTCTTTTTACCTAGTTCAAGGAAATTTGAATTCCTTGAGGGATGTTTCATTCCCAGCGGATCGACTGAAGTTCCAAGAAAACGGAGACCTTATTTGGATTCTTCGAGTTGTCAAAGGATGCAACGAGCTGCAAACGCACAATTAAGCGTCATTGGTCAGTCGACTGCCTTCGACTTCGATGGCTCAATTTATCAAGGTTCCACCGACTCTAAAAGTTTAATTCCAAATTCTAAGAAAGAGAGAGTTTGAAGGATTCTAAATTAAATTCCGAATTGTGGAAGAAATAATAATTTTTAGAAAGCAAGAGAGAGACAATTAATTCTAATTATCAATCTTTTCTCAACGGTACTACTCGGTAAATTATTTTAAAAGAATACACCATTAAAGATCAATGAATCACGTATCGCAAAATCACGAATCGAACTTTTTTAAGTTTCTTAAAAATACCGTTTCTAGTGCATTTTACCAATTAACAGCACACTCATCACTCGCGGTAGAGTCCAGTATCCACACGGGATAATTACCGAAATAAATCCATCCTACTGGAAAGAGAAGTCAGCGAAACGTGCTGACAAATCGCATTTGTTTGCACAGTGGCACAAGATATTGGACAACGGTCGTTCAATTGATCGTTCATGCCGAACAACTCGTCGACGCGTGTCTCGTCTCTTCTGAAGACTCGTTTCTTTTTTCTATTTTTCTTTTCTTTTTCTTTTTATCGCGAATGCCTACATTGGATCGAGGAGCGATTCAAAGACCTGCAATCCCGGATAATCAGTGGGAATGTTAAATGTGCAGGACCGTGGCGGATGTAGCTAATTATTCACAGCCTCGTACATCATCCGGTCGATCCGTCAGTTTTTTCCTGGGCGCTTTTTACGGCCTACCCTACCCGATATGCAAATGCACAGAGAATTAATGGCTGGTTGACGTTTCTTCGCGAAATACGAGATAATGATGCTCGTCGCTGCTTTTTTATCTGGACGACCAGAGGAAACATGGTGCAATTTAATCCTTGAGCACTATGGGAGACATTGAAGCTTACGGGAGTAAGTACTATGAAGTATTGCAACTAAAGCAACTAAAAGTATTGTTCAATAATATTATATTTATTAATGGCTAATTTGAAGCTAATTTGAATCTAACTAGACGTAACATAGTTGGCGTTTGACGATCGTTTTATCATGAATCAAAGCAAACTATGGATTTTTACCGAATTTGAACTATTCTAATACAGTGACATTAATTCTGTTTGAAATATTCACCAATTTCTTTCAATTTTTAACTTTTTCTCCTAAATGTAATACAAAAGCACCGATTTAAATGTTCCATAAAAATCACTCTTCTATTTTCTAGCGTCGTTAACGTACAAGTACTGGGAACATCATCAATTGGCTATTCTCAGTTCAGAGAAGCTTCTCCGTACCATGAAACCACTCCGTACTATTACAAACTCGTACCAGAAACCGTCTTACAACTTCGAAATTGATGTTATTCGAACCGACGTTTATTATAACTATTTTACTTCTTCCGATGAGCGCTACAGCACTGCCGAAGTTCCGTATCAACTTTCCAAGACATCCTGTAGAATGAAAGTTGCAAGTGAATTTAGAGCCCCCCGCCCCCCTCCCAGCGACACAATAATACGGATCATTAAAAAGTTCTCGACTTTAAAGAGATCTGAGAGGCAACTTCAAGAGAGGAGATTCGAAGCATTTACTGCTGTCCGAACTCGTCCACGATAAATCGCGGATTTAATAACTCCAATAAGACGGCCACGAATCGGCGGTACTTTTTACGGCCGGTAATTTCGCGTCCCGTTGCCCCAGGAGCTGTGATTTCTGTCGCGACGAGAGAGAGAGAGAGAGAGAGAGAGAAAACGCGACAACTTTACATTCTGTCAACGTGTCCGCGTAAAAGCCGACTGATAGGATTTTTAACCCGTCATTCTCTGGCTGACGCGGTAACGAATAAAACTCGGTAGAATTTGCAATATAGGGAACACACGATGGTCCGTACTCGGAAAAATCAAGTTCCCCGAGGTTACGTTTTTAATTTGGAAATTTTATACAGCGAGGACTTGTGTACGCTGTAATTTGATCGTAATCGAATTTGGGAACTAATGAGTTCAGTTATTAGATATTAATGAAAGATTAATGAAATTTTGAACGTCTTCTTTCCACTTTGTTGATTTTAAATTACGTTTCAGTATTTAAAAATGCTACGTATTCATTAGCTGCCGAATTATTCAAATTTTTTGACAAAGAATTACATTATTTTCATGTTTCGAATTATCAAAGTTGTTTGGCAATTTCTCATTAAATGTACGAACACTTTCGACGTTCGTTGTATTGTTTCAACGCTTCTGTAATTCGATAATTTTCTGTCTCTATTATTTATTTTTAAAAACGTACTATCAATTAGTATTTATTTATATTTACTGTAGTCATTTTACCAATTAAAAATTTTACGAACTTTTATAATTAAGTATTAAACCAATCAAAGTTCAACTAACTGACAAATAGTTCAACTCAGACATTGACTGTTTTAAACTAATTATACGAGTATACAAAGTTTTAGAATCTCGAATTGGACTTCTCCAAATGCAGACCATTGTTCGGCGGTAGAATCAACGGTGAAAACTGAATGTTATTCGGCGAATTTGAAATTGCGTCGCATGCATAGGTCGGGTAATAAAATTATCAGACGAAGCTCTCTGCTGTGTTCGCGCTGTCGCTCAATTATTTCCTGCGAAATATTTGCGAGTATCGTTACGTACCGCTAATAATATTTATTTGTTTGCACTGGTCACAAAGTTCTCGCGTAGAACAGGAGAGAGAGTTACGATATTTAATTCATATTTGTCAGTACTCTGTTTATGAAAACGAAATATTATTAAGCTGATGGATATAAAATATGATTGTTGTTGCTATTTTTATTTCTTCACGGTGTCAAATATTTAATCAGAGCAATGTCCATTCCCCTAACGAATAATTAGTTTGTAATATTAAATTTGTATCAAGAAATTGAAAAATTGTTGGAATGAAATTGTTGCAGGTCGCTTATCAGTAATTTGCGTATCCACAAATTGTTTAAATGGAGTAGAGGAGATTTCTAACTGAAGCAAAAGATGAATTTGTATTTCTAATAGTTTTTTCGTTACCGGTTGTTCATATAAATTAAACGAATATTACGATTATTCATTCTCGTGATGAAATACTTTTACAGGAGCAGCAACATAATTGCTTTCTATTAATTACAAAAATAATGAATAAATAATTTTTTAATTGCGAAAAATACCTTAAACGATACATGCACACAGTGTGTTGGTAGAAAAAAACGTATTTATTATCAGTAAACACTTCACAAAATATTCGAACAACAGAGCAACGAAATATTAAAGCACTCGGAGATAATAAAAGTTCAGATACACTACATAGAAGGTTGCACAGTATTTATAAAAATCTCTTTTCAACGAAAACTCCCATCGAAGCAAACGAATTCAATCGACCAAGAGAGTTCAATTAACCAGGTACCGATTAAATCCTCCTCCCAACGAATGAAGCATCAGATAAACAGAAAATTCCACCGTTCGACTATGTTTTTTAAACATCCGCTGTATGTAAAAGACCTACAGTGTTTACAAGTACAATTGTCTCGCTTCGAAACTCTCCGTTCGATAGCAAAACGATATGTACAAAAGCCTCCGTTAGTTACGATATTTTCATCGTGCAACGCGCGTTCACCTCGATGAAAGTAAATGGCGGTCGCGTAATTGCCAGACGCGAGGTCCAAACGTTTCAGAGATGGCACGTGCGAGCCAATTAAACCTATCGGACACCGCGATGAAACGCCACGCGAATAGCAAATTAATGATTCGACAAAAGCCGGAATATCAAATTGGATCGGCGATAGGCCGATAGCGGTAAGGCGATTAAAGTCGCCGGGATGAAATTTCGATAATATCTTATCGCGTTTCGCTGGCCGTGTTACAGCGTTTAACGGGCGTAATGTCAATTATACGACAAACTCGTTAAACGATCGCGCTTTTGTCACCCGGGCCGGTGGCACGGCCGATTAAAAGCGACACGGTTCCGTAAAATTTCGAAAACAGCCGCGAAACGATTGTCGGAGCTGTTGCCGGGGCCTCGTTGACCCGGATACTCGTCGAACGGGATAATGATCGGCAATCGCGCGTTACGTCGCCGACATCGGTTTCACTATCGGCTCGTGAAACTCTCGTGTTCCTTCGTTTAGAAAATCGATCGTTTAAGCCGGGTTTTGACTCGAGAAGATCGAACGAAAGACTGTTGGATGGTTGTTTCGTGGCGGAATCGAGTGGACGAAGGACCGACTTCTTTTGTTGCTCGGGGCGAATGAAAACACGGGTTCGTTTCTTTTTTTGGGTGGGGGGGGGGGGAGGAACGGTCGTACGAGTCAATCAGTTGACTAGTCACAGAGTCGCTTGATTTGGTTTTCTATTTCTGGTACGCCTGTAGCTTATTTAGAAATGAATATGTAGAGACAGTTTTTTCGAAGCTAAAGTCCTTTTTAAAAAGATACTGGAAAGATACATTAATTTACGTGATAAATTTACATGCGCAGATTATAATTAGATCAAGAATATTTGAATATTATATTATAAATGTTTGAATATTTACGTATTTTACATGTATTTAAAATTCCCCGTACAAACGCATAAAAATTACTCTTCTCTCTCCTATGTTTTGCTTCTATCTTTTACCTCTAAATTTTCTCTAAAATCAATTCTAACTAGCTCGAACTTCCGAACATCTGTTGCAAACTGACGACTGACGAGCTTAAAAGTGAGTCACTGATGAGTAAATAGCAGATCAAAGAGACAAGTGATAACACCACTCGACTGTTTCGTAGGAATATTTCGCGTGACGAACGATAACCAGTTGGTGGATATTACCGTTTGACAATGATTTCCTCGCGAGAACGTTGAAATGATGATAAAGCTGCCACGTGACGCGTTGTCGTGTAATAAGTATAATGTAACGCCGTTATGGCAGCGAATGGTCTTTATTCCATTACTCATTGTCAAACGAATGAAAATCGACGATCGGTGTCATACGACGTTATATATTTTGACATGGTCTATCGTTGCTTACTTAACATTAATGTAAGCACACACTGACGCATATTTTATAGGTTCATATATTTAATCCCTTTTATGTTCATTCCTTTTCTCTTTTTTTTTATTTGTACGTATGAGAAACAGTTATTTCTCAGCGTTATTTTTTAGAGAACAGTCTAGTCTCTCTACCAAAATAATTGGAAGTATGCAATATAAGATTTTAATATTCGTTGATGCTCGTTTATAAAATTCAAAATCCAATGCAAACAATTGATCGTGGTTAACGATTATAAATTCTTTCAGTTGCATTTTCTTTACATTATAATCCCATTAATATTCTCATTACTTTAATGAAATCGATTTAATTAACCTTAATTTCAATTCCTTTTTAGAACGATTTTTTACTTTTCACTCGATCTATCTGCGAAATTGGCACATACAGACTCCATTAATAAATTAATCAAGAAGATATGTAACTCTATGGATATTTTTCTGGGTCAATGAAATCCTTTGAAACATATGTGATGATCTTCTGTGACATTTTGTGTCATACTTTGTGCGGCATAATTTTAGAACCGTTGTAAATCTGAATCTGTACTCGAAAAATTGTGATCCTGATTATACTACAATGGACAGTCACATAAATAAATAAAAATAAATAATATAATATATTTTTAAATTTCTAGTGTCTTGTACTCTTAATTGACATAAAATCTGAAAAAACATACTTGATTACTACGTTATTGTTCAATTGTTTAATTGTATGTGATAAATTTTGAAAAATAGGTCAAATTATAATTAAACATCACACAGATGTAGCAATGCCATTTTGTCTCTTTTTATTTCAGATCGTTAGAAACACGAACATCAAATATTTTCAAACTAGTGGAACATCTGTATATCAATGTATTTACAATGGGAAATGTTTCATTATCAAAATTTATTAAGAGAATAAATATACGAGTTATGGTCCACGCGAGACACAAGCTTGATTGTCAAGGGATTAAATGACATAACGATGCAATTTTTACACGTTTCATTATTTTATCGTCCGGTTTATCGCTCCACTCGTTAAACGAGTGTTATTGACCCGTTAACGCTCTATGTAGGTTTCTGTGACTTCAATTCTCCTTTCTCCGCAAGCTCGTGGCTTCTAGGCTGTTGTATACGGTTGAACCTCCCTTAAACTTGTTACCGTGCCATAGAATCGCAACAACGTTCTGTACGTAAACACGGCCGAAAGTTCCACTACGGTTCTCTGAACACCAAGTCTGAAGCCATTCCCACCCTCGCAATACGGTCAGTCGGGCTAGCTTTCCAACCCTAGACGCTTGATTCGTTACACGCTTCCGAACGTGCGTTCTGAAATTTTCCTAGTTAACACTTATTAACAGTTATTTCATCTGAAACGTTGGTTCGAAAAATTAATCAGATTTGAACCGAAAATAAAGTTACAATGAATTAATTTCAAGGGCCACATTTAATAATAAATAAATGGCACGAAACTATTAAACCAAATGGAACCTCTAATACAAATCTGATTGTAAGAATGATAAGTAGAGTCAATTGATAATTCCCCTTTGGTGAGAGATACTCTCTATCGAATTATTTTAGTATTTGGTAATAAAAATTTAAAATAAAAATATACAGCTATGTTCCTATTAATATTCGGGTATTTATCGAGAATTTTATCGGAACTTTATCGAGTAAACTTTACTAATTTTGATTAAAATAACATACTCCTGTACAAGAGATCGGAGAAGAAGAAAAAAGTATAAAATATATATTTCTCCACGTTCCAGGGCAAATACATACAGGCAATCATCGATTACTTGTCGGTAATCTAGTCGTGCATGTGTTCGCTAATATTTGGCGTCTTTGTAGCGTACACGCCTCTTCTAACCAAGGATTTAACCCTCTCGGCATGACACGAATTGCAAAGGGTGTCCGCGCGGGAAAGGGTAGTTCGCAGCTAGAAAACATCGTCATTCACGCTTCGTTGAACGCAAATATGAAGGTGGTACACTCGCACGCGCGCGCGCGCAATATCGTTTCAACCCGTTCATTTTTATTTTTCTTTTCACCGTCGTCCACCCTGTAGGAAGAAACATTTTCGCTCGTGTTTCAGGCAATTAACGGGATCACTAATTAATCAACACACAACACGAACGTGTCCTCTATATGGACATCTGTATACAAGCCCCAGGGAGGGAAAAAAAAGGACTAATCGAGCGACGTGTGATGTTTTTCTTTGCGTTCTTTCCTCGCGTGATTCTTTTTTCTGTTCGCCCTCTCTCTCTCTCTCTCTCTCGTTGTCATCGTTTGTTTTTCAACGTTTTCCACTTTGCCGTCGAAAGCTCGTCACGAAAGTGTCAAGCGAGCTAATTGGACAGCCTCTTCGAAAGTTCAAGTCGGATAAAATGAGAGCTATCGGTTAATTCCTGTTTTGTCGACTTCGAGGTAATTTTCGTCGTTTACGACACATTTACGCCACAGCGCGTAAGCATTTGGACACTTGTAAATTAGCGCAATCGAAAATGCAATTTAAACGAATGTCTTTAATTTTAACATTAATCTTAACGTTATGCAGCTGATAGATACTGATAGATGTAACATATTAAGTGACTGAAAATTTTGTACAGTGATTTTTAAATATTGTCTGTTATTAAATATAATCTATACACAGTTGAAATTTTTAAATTAAAAAGATTTACGAAGCATCAGGATCTGTTAAAAAAAGGATATAAATGTGGAAATGAATATGAAGATATACGAAATCAACAGTAGGGAAACGTTCATCGATCGTAACGCATCGAACATAACACGTAACAAAAAATACCAAGCTTTTAATGGAATTACACGAAGTCCAATTA
Organism: Tetragonisca angustula; assembly: GCA_036937485.2. Taxonomy (NCBI): domain Eukaryota; kingdom Metazoa; phylum Arthropoda; class Insecta; order Hymenoptera; family Apidae; genus Tetragonisca; species Tetragonisca angustula. Next base: position 35,595 of record JAWNGG020000315.1, read on the forward strand.
CTTAGACACGACAATGTACATATGTCTGACAATGTTCTTTTCTTTCTTCGAAATATTTTTTGATCCCAGCTTCTAGAATTATTTTTGCTAATGATTTCTGATAACAATTATTTTAAATTTTCGATAGTTTTGTTCAGTTTGTTTAGTTCAAACCTAGCCAAAACCAAACCAACAATGAAATGAAATTACAATTTAATAATTTTGACAATTGTGTGAAAATTGATAAGTTTTTGCAAGGCAAAGACTGTCATTTTACTGGGTTGATCTAATTGATAGAAGAAAATTCTCCTCATATTTTATAAACAAATTTGACTTAGAATTTGTTGAACAACATAATATAAACACAATCCAATATTGGCTGACGTAGATAAGAACGTGCTCGAGCGAAAGCATGAATAAACAGAGAGAAGGATGTTTCAGAAGGATACAAAGGATCAGTCAAAGAACACGAAATTGAAAAGCTGTACGTTTCTGCGATACTTAGCCTACGTCATCCGAATGAAAATTCTAAAGTTTATCTCGATTTTGTGGATTTCTTTATATGGATTTTTATGCGATTATTGCATAAAAGATATAGAAAAAATGAATATATATATACTGAAGATATAAAAATACATACATGTTATACTATTATTCATTTTTCTTTTTAATTATCCATTTTTAATTGTCTACTTTTATGTTTCTAATTATATCTTTATACAAATATGAAATTTCGCAGTTTGAACTATCCGTTAGAAGTTAACATTGTTAGTGAAATGTTACAAGTTACAAATTATTAAACTTTAAACGATGCGATGGGTGGTTTCTGATTTCCTAAAATTTTACGAATAGAGTAACGTAACCAACTACGATCCATCATTAACTGACACACAAACAACACAAACTATTTCAAAAGGATGCAAACGAATCCTGCAAAACGGATGCTTCGATATCGATCGGAGGACACCAGCTTGATAAGTTGTACGCTCCCGTGGCGTGACCCTTAATCTACGCTACCGGAGTCAGGGAAATTCGAGTGAAACGTTGGTAATGAAACTAATAGACGAACGCTAGGCACCCAACCCTTCTACGTGACCACCTTTCTGACAGGTACGGTGAAACGTGGCGTAAAGTCGATCAACGTAGCGTCAAAGCGCGAACACGCCTCGCTTTATCGGCCGGTCGACGCGGCTAATTCTACCTACGACTTTAGCCTTCGGGTCTTGCGTTTTGATTGGCCGCGCCCAGAAAGGACCTGTTGATGTCGATATGCCTGTTAACAACGTCCACCCTATTCCTGCCACTGTCACCCGTGGAAATCTTCCATTTGCTCGGTGATTTACCAGCTTGAACGCGTTCATCCACACGAAAGGTTCCTCAGTGGTTTCGTTTGTGTACTTGACAGTCTCCTGACAGATTAAACACCATGTGTTTCTCTGATTCCGACCCTCTGTCGTGCGTACGTATATTTCTCATGATTGACGCGATGGAGTTTTGTTGGCACTTGCGAGAAAAGTAGAGGGAGTCTACTGAAAAACCTTGGCCAAACCCCTTGCCGATTATATAATACATAGAATTTGAAAGAAAAATTTGTTTTCCATTGAAATGTCAAGAGCGTCGCTCAGCGATGTTAAAAATATGTGGTCTCGTTTCAAAAAGTTAATCACTTCGATTTTTCAATGAGAAAAATTTTTTGGAATTTTGTGTGTGTAACTTGTGATCAACTGAAAGCCATTTAACTTTCGTTTGAGACACTTTTTTATCAGACTATCTCAAAGGCATGTAAAAAATCGCGTGAACTACTTCGTGTATCTAGTTCATTAAAATTCAAATATTCATCGAACAAACTTTTTAATAGTTGCTTATTTAATAGCTTAGTAACGAGAATAATTTGAAAACTCAAAGGAATAATGTTAATAAAAAAAATTATAAAATCCATCAAGGACAATCATATTTTTACTTGAACTGCTCTGCAACATAATTCACTTGAATTTAAATATTCATTGAATGCACTTTTATTAGTCTGTTCTCTTACCGTCTAATGACAATAATTTTCTTATTCAAAGAGATGGTACGAAAAAAGATATAGAATTCATACACAAAACTGTATTTTCATCTAGAATCCACGTTATACTTCAAGTTTGAATATTCATGGACTTTTCAGTAGTTCCTTGCCTCAGAATGTGTGTGACGACAATAATTTCATAATTAAAGAGACATGAAATTACAACGCTCTCGATATTTACGTACTTCGTATCTCCACGTCGTTCTTTCCAATATTCATCAAACGAACTTTTTACCAACTCCTAATTTAAAAGTCTAACAACAACTTTGCAATCTCACAGAAAAATCATAGAATTGGCTTCCTAAAAGTAACATTCACTCATTCATCTTACTCTGAAACTCAGGTTTTTAATTAAAGGAGCCTCTCTCATTGCTCTGTACTCTTTATATTGGCAGAATTTACGTCTCCTTCGTGCTCGACCAATGTAATTAAAAGATCTCTAGACAGATAGCGCAGGAATTGACCTCCGATGAAATTAACCCCGTTAGCGGGTGACGAGACTAAACTCGACTGTTCTCTGCAACCGGAATACGAATTGAACTTTGCAGTTTCAATTTTGTTTCGGAAGATGCCAAAGGACCATTTAATCTCGTCTAAAACTTCTCGAAGAATTGCTACGAAACATCGATATTCACTCGGTGAAAATCGCATCTGTAATTTGGGATAAATTGATTGTTAAGTTGTGCTGATTCGAGGAAATAAAGGTATCTAGTTGAAACTAAATCAAGGGAATTTGTGTAGTCTTTTGTTAGACGAGACACTGATAAAAAGTTCGTTAGATGAATATTGTGAGCCATCTACAGATTCAAGGTAAAAATTCCACTTTGTCTATGATTTTTGTTATTTTATTACTTGTACTATCCATCTGGATCAAAAAATAATTGTTATTATTAGACTGTGGATTTTCATGTAAATTCATGTTTTGATAAAAAAACTGAAGCTCAATGGAAAATTGTATTATGTATCGAATATTATACGGAACGTTTTGAATATTCTATAAATTTTTTTCATACACATTGGGCGCAATATCACATTTTGAAATTCCCTATAAACGCATTAAAAATCCACAGTTTAACTGTGTATAAATTTGAAGCAAAAATACAAACTTCTTCCGCGAGATTGCTTTTATTACTATGTAGTCGGTTGGATGAAAAACTAAAAGCTCGTCTGTTGAATATTCAAGCGAACTATATAAATTGAAAAGAAAAACTGAAGAATTTCACAATTTCCATATTTCCATCATCCTCTCGAATTCCAAAGTTGGCTTCACTTCCAGATAATTGGGCCAAAGGGTAATAAAAAGTCGATTCGATGAATATTCAAGCGAAGTACGTGCACATTCCAACTAGATGTTGGAAACATTATAATTTCGTTTGCGAATGGTATAATTCTCTTATTTGCACTCCTCCTTAGATTTCAAAGTTACCTTCATTTACTTGATTGTTACAGACAAAAGACTGACGGAGATTCATTCCGTTCAATGAATATTCCCACATTCCTAAGTTTTGTAGAAAAATTTTCTATGTGCGAAAAAAGAGAATTCCGGACATTTGATGGATCTAAATCCGTTTGTTAATTAAAATTAGATTATTTCTGAAAGATATATATAAAAGATCCGTGAGAAAATACTAATCCTAAAATGGACTATCATCACCATCCTGAAATGGATTTTACATCATGTAGCAATCATGGGAAAGTAAAGATACTTTTTTTTCGCGAAAGTTCTAAAAATTCAAACGTCTCTAAACACAATAAAAAGAATTTTACACGGACCAGATCTACCATCGTTTTGAAAAACGAAGTCTCTCCTTTACAACGGCCTCTTATAACTTACCGTGCGATTTTTTTTTATTAAACTCTGAACAGTAGAATTAAATGACTAAATGTTAGAAGTTTTTGAATTTTCGTCGTTCAGACGAAAGACGTTGATTGTTTTCGAGACATGATTTTGATTCGTAAAGTTATAACAGTTTAAACTGTCGACAATTTTTCATCGTTGTTGGTTCCACTTCAAGTGGAAGTTAAGAATAAATTATTTCGTGTTGGCAGTAGTATTGGTCGTCGTTAGCTCAGCCCAATTCTACTAGAATATACCATTCCCCTGTCGCGTAATAGTTTTCGTCACGGTATTTCTCGCTCTCATTCTCCCCGCTATATTTGTCTCCTGTTGGACATAAAGAAGCGAGAAATGAAACGCAGAGAGTTCGAGAAAGAAAAAAAAAACTGAACAAAGGACTACGCCAGGAAACTAAATGTAGGCCGCAAACAACGTTTGAGCTATCTTTCGTCCGAGTGTACTCCAACTTCAGTTCTCATTTTCTCTATTAATCGCACCATTTTAGCAGCACCTCTAAAACAATTTGTCTAAATACTCGTTATTTCCCTTGTTTCAAGGTAAACTTATTTCACGAACGCTTTCACGGTGAAGAAACGATCGTTTTCTTGTTGCTCCTCCGGATCGTTCCTCTATTAATCGCGTTATTTTAACTACGTTATAAAACAATTTGTCTGACTTGATACTCGTCTTATTTTACGAGACATATTTCATGCGTACAGCGCGGATTTCTTTTTATAAAAAGGTTTAAACCTGTTCATAGAAAGTTTAAAAGCGCACGCGATGCACAAAACATGCAAAAATATATAAAATGTCGAAAGTCGAGTATTTATTATTATCGTAATTAATAATAAATGAAATTAACAGATTTCTGCTTAGGTCATTTCTCTAATTACGCAGAAATATGAAGAACCATAAAATATTCAAATCTATTAAATCCACCAAATAGTGAAAAATCCATAAAAAACACAAATGTTCTCACAGCGGTAAAATATCTGTTTTATCGTCAAATCTTTGAGGCACAAATCTTTATAGTGACAAAAAAGTTTCAAGTTGTACAGGAATTTTCTTAGTTTTCAAAGACATATAGAATGATAGAAAAGACAGATTAGAAACATCTCCATTAACCAATCATAAACTTAACAAACATCTGTCAATTTCCAAATATTTTAATATTTCAAACTGGAGTATCAAAGAATAAGACAGTTTTTAAATTACTATATTCTAGTCGCATTTCTCAGTTAATTTCTCTGACTTAATACTATCTATTTCCTATATCCATTTTCTCAATTTTCTCTTATTTCACGGTGAGTACACCTACTTCACGAATATTTTCACAGCAGAAAAATGTCTATTCCCTTATTGTTCTTACAGAACTGTAAACTGTTATCGTTTATGTTATTCTACTTTTCTCCTCCGAGAAATTTATATTTCGAATATTATTCCTCGACCTTTTGCAGCTGGTAAGATGAAAAGAAGAAAAATGTTCGCTGCGTCTTTGTCAAAGTTTCGCGTGATAAGAAAGAGCCGAGCAAACTCTCGTGCAAACAGAATGCTCGACCAAGGCAAGGTTTAATCGTTCTAACTCGATTGCACGAAACCATTCTCGCCACTGCTCAAACCAGACCAGACGGTCTCTTTTCTCCCGCTGCGGATACATAATTTTCTCGTAGATTCACGACAAGCTGCTCTGGATCACCCGTAGAGATGGGATCAAGTCCAATATGTACTTAGGAATCCGACTCAACTTCGGTATCTAAGTTTCAACTTGATTTCGAATACTAATTGCAAGTAAAATGTTTCAACTTGCAAACCTTTGGTGTGTTCATTTTACGCAAGCTGGTTCCAAACCCATGAAAATTTCCATTATAAAATATAAATATATTATAAATATAATGTATAACGTAATATATTATATTGATGTAACATAATAATATATGATGCAATATATTACACGCGTGCAACAAGGATCTCTATCTGGAGACACTACAGAAAGTACTTATAAAATGTTCGAGTCTACTCGCGAGTAACTCGAGCCCATCTCTAGTCATCAGCGCGACGTTCCGTCTCTCTGGGATGGTCCGCATTATTTTCGTACACGGACGAGCAGAGTACTTTTCTCACAACGATGGGTTTCTCACACGGCCACGCGAGTACGTCGACAACGACCTTCTGGAAACTCTGTTATCTGAAAGTGCCGCTGCACCGGGGCACGCTGACAATAAAGTCACCGTGAGCATTTCCTGCTGTTCTGACTCTAGGGAAAAATAAAGAGAAAGGAACCTTTCGAAAATGCCTGAAAATTACCTTGATTACCGATTCAACCCACGTGTAAGTGACACGCTCTCCTGAAACGTTCGTTTTGCCATTGATCAGTGAAATTTTCGAGTGAAAGTCCATTCTTTTCAGATTTTTCTCAACACCATAGGCTGTTTTCTGATTGAATGGTAGCCGAGGAAGTGTCAGAGCGCGGTCCATTGTTGCGAAAATATGTAATTCAAAAACAGGAATTTAAAATTGCTAAAAACATACTAAAATAAATTCTGATAATAATTCTTGTCGGTTTTTCTACTGCAGACGTCGTAGACTGAAATTAACAAGGGAAGATCTTCAATTTTAAAATTCAGAAACTACGATGTTTTAGAGATATGTACTGTATACGTGGAGCAATGCCTAAATTTACTCTAAGGTTTTATAATATAATTCATAAGTTATAAAAAGATTTTCAGAAAAAGTTATTTTACTTTTAACTGACTTTTAATTGGGATTTTATAGCAGTAGATCGATAAACATACATATGAAATTAGAAGAAAAGTGTAAAAGATTGATAAATCGTTTACCGTGCGATAATCCCAATTAAAAGAAGTAATAATTTACATTGAATTTCTAATTGATTATGTCAAGAATGAGGAACACTTTTTCAAACAAAAGAAACTACTGTCAACGTGCCAGAGGCACGTAAAAAACGCCGGATGGTGCTTGACGAAGGTTAGCGTGCTCGTCTCAGACATGAAGTGGAGCCTGGGCTCTTCGAACAAGCCTAAACGCCTTTTCTCACTTCAGACTTCGTCGAGATGACAGTAACGCGACTGAAACAAAAGACTAGCTCTAATAAAATAGATATCCGGAGAATATGAGGGCAAAACGTTGTAAGATAAATTGACAGAAGCTTGTCGTTCTCAAGACGTTGGAGATACAACTCTAATAAGAGAAACTGCAACATTTTCTTAATCGAGATAAAGTCATGTGTTTTACGATTCTCAATTTTCTCAACCTACAAGCGTTTTTTTCGAGTATCATCGTACGCTGTTCTGCAACTGAAACAACGCTAGTATTCTTTGTGCAATTGAAACTCGCCAAGTATCGCAATAAAAGGACGAGCTGAAATCCCTTTTGCGGAAATCTTTTGCGGCCCGTTTCGGCGTTAAAGCTTCGACAAAATTCGTTCAAACGAAACCCTCGGAGGTATTTGTCTCGGAATACAGAATATTCGAACGTGCAACGTTGTTTGCTATCCAGTGTTGCTCTGCGGCTGTTCTTTTTTCGTTTCGATAACTTCAGCAAATTTGTCTGAACAATATCCGTCCAAGTTGCTAACTGAAGGATCGCGTGACTGTTTCTCTGAATTCAGTTGGGACCGAAATCATGAATACAGAAACGAAAAATACCCGTACGAATGCCCGTCACTTCTCAACAACAAATCATAATCATTCTACTTGAAGACTTCGTTATAAAATTCACAAATTACTGTCGTTCCAACATAAAAATATACGAATGCCAGTCAGCTGTAAGTAGCAATATATTTCAAGAAGAATATCGCGCATAAATGATTCTACGAACGCGACTCGTCAAAACGATCATCCATCTTCTCCGTCGCGTTTTGAAAAATGAAATATTGAAAATTCCCCGCTTGAAAGATAAACCGAGCCAAGATACATCTCAGGTTGCGCGACATACTTATCAGCGGTGAGGAACGGGACAAAAAGTGTGTTTGGAAGCTAACAGGCTTCGAGAGGACTTCGTAATAAAGAAACGATGGCGATGGGTATGTTTGAAAGCGGACGCCGTCATCGATCAAGGGATACCCGGTGACACACAGAAAGAAAACGAAATCCAAGCGCGTCTCGCTCGCCTGGCAATATTTCTCTCCCTTTATTTCCCTCCTCTCAATCGTATCAATCGGCTCGATGCTGTGTACCGGGGAATAATATCGAACAGCGTTGCGTTCCTCGTGTGTCTGGAAAAATGAAACCGGGAAATCTTCTAATAATCGGCTTCGCAATGCCAAGATTTTCATTAAGCCGTTTTACTTTTCATTTCAACGAAACTTGTTCCCTTCTCTCTGAAACTCGGTTTTATTAACTGCTTCCTTCTCCGGCCATGTTCTCGTTCGTTATTTTACCGTTTCGACGATTCACTCTCGTGAAACAAGCGAAAAAGATGAGTTGTCTCAAAGTTACGTGCGTTACATTTATGTAATGTAAATTTAATTGTAATTCTTGACTCAATCACTAGTAGAAAATTCCAATTCACGCATATAACATTCTACTGAGTTTATGAATATATTATAAACGTATCGAACAATCCGCAATACCTGTCAGAAAGTTTCAACGTTTTACCTTTTCTCTCTTAAAATTCTCGAAAGAACGGGTATTTCACTTGAAATTCAATAACTAGCAGCAAACAATCTCGTAAAGTTCTTACTCCCATATATTTTACGGATACTGTCGTAAAAATACTAAAACAGCTAGCAACGATATCTATCAAGTGGCTTCAATGACCTATTTCTCTCTTGAAACACTCGGAAACGGTGATTCACCTCACTGGTTCGCGTGTTGTATCTACGGGTTAACTCTCGAAGAACTCTGACTTCTAATTTTCCATTTGAAATAAGCAGTTACACAAAATTTCAATCATTTTGTAAAATCCATATTCTAGAAACTAATAACTATTGTATAATAACTAATAACAATTCGCAGTATCTGTCAAGACGTTTCAAGTCTCTTCTTCTTTTAAAACACACAGAAAAACTGATTTATTCCAATATTACACGCGTTGCATGTTTCAATTTTTAAAGCTGATCACTTTTAACAAACGCAATATCGCGTTCGTTGTCTAGAGAGAAAAACGAAGAAATTTTTTAATAACCTTTTCGCAAATGTCGAGATCATTTCGTCAAACCGGTTTTTATCTCGACGAAACTTGTTTTCATCCTTCTGATGCATCTTTTCATTCACTGTTTCTCCCGCGACCAAGTTTCCATTCGTGTCTTCATGGTTCATAATTATTTTACTCTGAGGGAATAATTCTACTCCAGGAAATACGAGCGAGAGGAATTATGTATGACAAAGACGTGGAAACTTTATGTAGAAATGTGTGTTGCGTGTTGCCTTCTGCAGTAATGGTTCATAAAGGTTTCCTGAACGTGCAGTCTAAGAAGATTTTTAAAAGGATTCTTATGTTAGATCCTTCCCTACGTGACTGTGAGCGATGATTGCGAGCACGTTTTTATTTGCGTGAGCCGAGCCAACGCGAAAGGGTTCAAAAACGAACGAAAGTTGTAAGAGGAGTTTTGAAGAATACTTCTCACACTCGCTTTGTTAGAAAAGAACCAGTGCAGAACTATTTCTTGAATTATATTCAATCGAAAATGTATGAATTCATAAATATATTTGAAATATGAATTTACAAATACCTATATTCAGTACATTAATTTATAAATACATCTAAGATATGAATTTATCAATGTATGTATAATACATTTAATGCATTAACATGTCAAATTCAATATAATTAATATATTGAAATGCTGATCCGCGGTCTAACTATTACAAAGTTGCTCCGAATTTATGAACAACCAGACAACAAACTTCGTCTAGCAAAAAGTCCATTTCGCATCCCTTTACACCCCTCCTAGAGAAACGAAGGGGGAACGGAACTTAAATATCGTTTTATTATTCACCGCTTTAAATTTACTTTCAACTCCCTGAGCGCCCTCGATGCTGCTCATAATCTGCTAAAAAATATCGTTGCCAACCCCAACTAGATCCTACCATCTCCCTTATACGTCATTAATAAATCATCGTGCAGTACGAAGGGTCGCGCTTTGTCGCTTCCGTATTCTGTCCGACAGACTGCCTCGTCTCCGTGAACTCGCCATTTACTCAAAAAAGTAAGCGGCGACCTTTCCAAACGATCGGCACGATACTGCGACTATAACGATAACGTAAAACGAGGTGTAACGCGATGTAAAGTATTTTAATACTCGAGAATGCTAGTTCCGTGAGTAGGACACGAGTCTAGAGATTCGAGCGACTTGATGGAGAAAAATACGAGGTCGGATGAAGTGTGATGTTGAGAGATTACTCGGTTATTGCGATGGTTTTGTGGATGGTTGTGTGACTTGGAACGAAGTACGAGGACGATTCTATTATCCGTGGAGGTAATTTGCTCGTTTGTAGACGAAGTAATTACATTTTCACGAGACAGTACATCTCGCCATCGTTTTTTAATATTTGGGAAATGTAAGTAGAGAATGAGGACTATTTAACTCCTTGAAGTAGAATAGAGTTAAAACATGTCCTATTTCTTCAACATTCCAATGGGTGATGTTATTTGAAAATTTATATATCTAACATCTAATAATACAGAGGAAATTCCCATTTACAATTTGGTCTAAATTGAACGGTAAACGTAAATTGTGAAAATAAAATTAAAAGATCACATAATTATAATGCTTGTTAAAAATCAGTCTTCCGCCATTTTCAATTATTAAATTTTCCTTCATACTAATTAATATTAACTATTCCATTAACACCGTATGTTACAGTTGAATTTTAAAAAATAATTCAATTTCTCGTACGTGCAATAGGGTTGTCCAAGTGTTTAAGCACTTGTCCAAATATTTAAGTGTTTATTATTTTATAGGGCCCGTAAATACACTATAAAAATACCGAAACAACTACCAACAATCTGCAATAACCATCGAGAGGTTTCAACGATCATTTTCTCCCTTTTCTCGCCTTAAAGCACCCGAAAAAGGCAATTCACCCCAATGTAGCACGCGCTACAACACCCACGCGTTAACTTTCAAACCCTAATTCTTAATATTCCACGACTGACGGGATTTGGGGGATTCGGCTGCAAGTTTCGTAAGCACTGATAAGATCAGAGCACGCTTACGATCTGTTGAGATCTATCTTAAGTTGTTCTTTGTCACGTAGGCGCTTGTACAAACAGGACGAGGTGGAGAGAACGAGTGACATTCAGAAACAGAGAGATGAGACTGGGAACAGTGCAGAGGAATTAAGGCAGCACGCTTTAATTTTCGAAGTGAATTTTACGAGACGACCTTACGGTTATTGTCGTCGTCTTTAGCATCGCCTTTAACATCGTCTTACGAATCGTTCTCGCTGTTCTCCGGCGTTCTCCGCCATTCGAGCGATTATAGCCGAGACGCTCGACCTTGGACGATGCCATAATCATCATTTTGCTGTGCTCGTTCCTGAACTCTTGTCACTCTTGAAATGTGAGGCTGCGTGTGATGTAACGAACCGTGATGCCTCTGTTGTAGAATCGTAGGAAATCTGAGCATGTAACTTGTAGATGAGAGGAGATTGAGAGATGTTTTGATAAGAGTTAGTGAACACGTTGACTATCATCGTAAAACTTATACGTTTTAATTAATTGTCTAGATATTTAAAATTTGTTGTCGATGATATTGATCTTACTATATTGTAGCTTCGTGGTAAAACTTTTTATGGATGACATTCATCTTATTATATTACGTATATTGCCATGAAGGTATTTAATTAATTATTATAACTTTTCGTGGATGATATTCATCTTATTGTGTTATATACACCGTCGTAGAAATATTTAATTAATTATCCAGTCAAAACTTTTTGTAGATGACATTCATTTTATTATAGTACATGTACCTTCGTGGAAATATTTAATTAATTGTCCAGTTATTTATGCCAGTCAAAACTGTTTGTGGATATCATTCATCTTATTATCACACTATCATCATGTGTAAAAGAAAATGGAAGAAAAATACTAAATAGTCAAATTTTCAACAAGATCTTCGAGACTTAAAATTCGAATCATGTCGACGTTCTGAGATTCGAATTTCCATCACTGTATTCATCATGAACTGAAATACGCTGACAATTCTCTCAAAGCAGGAGACATCATTTTTTTCTATTCTGTCCAAAAACCAAAAAACAGTTAATATTTCTTATTAGATTTTTCAGTGAGATAGCAGATTTTTCCTGTTTTACTATATCGTAACTTTTTCCACTTCTCGACAAATTCTTTACAAAAGAAACGAAATGGACGAGAAGGAACATGCGAGGCGCGTCCGATTCCATTCGACTCAGGCAGAGTGAATCCCCGAAATAGCATTGCCGTTAAAAATAATTACCCGACGTCGGCTCCATTTTTACGTTCACAACGTTAAGGATCCTTGAGAAGGTTCGCCGGAGAAAAACCAGCCTCCGTTTCTTTATCGTTCAGAACTGTTACTCGGAAGAACGAGAGGGCGGATTTATGGCACGCGGAGGAACGTAAGAAAATATAACAGCAAGCGGTATGATCGTTGAAAATAAACGATCAGTGTTTGAAAAAATGGATGTGACGATAACAAACGTAATCGAAGACTACAGCCTAAATAAGTAAATTTCGTTACTTTTACAAGGCAGCAGCTTTAAAATTTTGATGCTGAAGCTACGCGTGTTCTTTCAGACTGTTGAAAATTTTTAAGACATTGTTCGTCGTACATGGTAAAACTTATATACATATTTTGGTAATACTTATATGTATATTTTGATACATATTAAAGATTGGTTGCTCTAGTATTAAAACTGCGAAAATGCGTATGATACATGAAAATGTATGAAATATCCAAAATAAAATATGAAATATCCAAAATAGTCGAAAATTCAAAAATATATGAAATATACAAAACAGCCTTTTAACAGCGACATTTAATTGATAAAATAGTTCGATATAATATCGATATCTATTTAGCATTAAATAGTAAATAATAAAATAAAGTAATAATAAAACCTAAGTTCCAGTTTCGTAATCATATTAAAATATGAAGTTACATAGACATCCACGGTTTAATTACAAGTTACATAGATGAGAAAGATTGATTGTTAATCTACCGATGACAGTGGTGACGATGAAAACGAATCTCTATTATAGTTACTAGGTCTTGGAAATGTGGGTGGAATGGACGCAACAACTTTTATCGTTAATGTCCTATCTACAGTAACAAGCTGCCTGCCAAACTAGTTTCCCTCGCTAACGCCTAACCAGCGCGCGAAAGTTCAATGTTCGTTCCGAGTTCGAGGATATTTAAATAAAGCAGACACGAGTATTTCAAGGATTCCTGCGTTCACTGAGATATCTCACTGCTCGGTAAATCTACGCGTGTAATTGCAACTGTTTTGAATTATCGTATTTAATTTTTTTGACATTCCAAATATTTCTCAGTGGATTTAGATATTTATACTACTGTCCAAAAGTTTCGTCAATTTAATCTATTTCGAAAATCAGCCGTTCTATCAAAACAATTTAAGTGACTCAATGTAATTTACTTTCGATTAGATCCAATTAAAACTAATCAAGATTAATTCTATAAAATCTCAAATATTTTATAAGTTTTTAGAAATTCCAAATACTTTTACAAAAGATTCAAGCATAATACGTGGGGACTATTTGCAAAATTTCGAGTCACAATCATCAATATTCAAGGAATAAAAACAAGACCTATCTCTCGCTGACTTATCTCGTAAACGGAAGAACGTAAGCCAAATTGTATAACGAGTTTCCTCCGTGCTGATCGCTTCTTCAAGGATTCGCTTTTCAGTTTTAACCGCGTTACCGAGAAATCCAAATTGGATTGTTACGATAAGTAACGCAATTTTACAGTGTTTTGCGGGAACTTCTGTACAGGATGAATGCGAAACAATCTCTTTCAAAGAAACACATTGAGAAATTACGAAAAGTAATGCCTGAAAGAGAAGTCATTTTCAGCTAACTTAGAAAGTGGCTGCGCTAAAATCGGACAATTGTGTTTCCCTTGTTGCAAGTGAAACCAAGAGAGAGAGAGAGAGAGAGAGAGAGTCGCAGGACGATAATTAAGAGCAATGTTGATATAGTATGACCTCTATTAACGCTGAGTCGATATAATAAAAACGCGGTTTCCTCCGAATTCTAAAAGAAATACTCTAAATGTTCCATGAATCGACATAATACGGTTATAATAACATATAATGTGACATAATGATATAATCGACAGGAAAAACTCGAAAATTTCAGAAGATGTAATCGTCAGCAAAAAAAAAGTTTCAAAAGAGCTTTCTTCCACAACAATTTGTTTGGACGTACCAATTTTTTTCCTTTTTTTTTTTTTATATGTAATACATGTGTTTTATAAGTGAACAAATAACTCAGAATTAAAGTAAACCTCCTTTATTCTTAGCTGCATGTTTCTGATTTTATTCAACGCTATTTCATTTAGCGCTTTGTCCTCCAAGAATATATCTTGATAGGTATTACTGCATTGGAATTTCAAGACATGTATGTATATATATATATGCACGTACTTCTATTAATCTTGAAGATTGTACAAAGACACGAACGAATGTGCAATTTCCGTGTGCAAATATTATGCTGTATACAGAATAATACAGAAATGTGCGCACATCTGTATAGAACGAATCTGATACAGTTAAAAGTAATACAGTGAAAAGTATTTGAAGATTTGTAACATTTATAGCATAACGTTTTGTGAATACATTTTCTATTATGTATTTTTATTATTTAATATTTTTAATTTCAACGAAGGTGTCAGACAAAAGAAAGTTCAATCTTCAAATAATATCTGTATATTCTAATATAGTATATTAGAATATACAGATTACCAATTCATATACCGATTCATGTTACTCGGAATAAAATCGGAATTCTGCTTCACTCTCTGGCCGATTACAAATGATAAACGATATCACAAAAATATTACATTCGTTAACACTGAAAAACTTTCATTAAAATTTGAAAAACACATATACGCAGTATAAAAAATGAGAAGTACGAAATAACTGAATGTCGAACAGTATAATTTAAGATGGCAATTATAAAATATTAATAGAACGAAGACTGAATATAAATGGACCTAACATTCATTCAGATGGCGGATTGAGTTACAATACCAATGGGCTAGTATCGCAAAAATTTTTCTAAATCGCACGATAAAAAATGGCCGTAGAATGGACCATCGAAGAGTGGCACCTATCGATTATTGTTTCGTGGAGAAGCGAGTCAACACCCTGGTCGTAACCATCCAAGGATACTTGCTTTCCCTCGGCCGATATATATTGTAATCCGTCGAGTATCATCCGTTCTGCCATACTGTTTACAACGGTTGGTTTACTACACGGTTACGTAACGTGAACAAGTAGCGGACTGAAGATTGTTCATGGAGGAGAAATAGCGAATCCCTGTAGTTACACGGTTCGTAAAATACATCGTCGAAATAATGATTTGACTGTTGTTGGAACAAACGGGCAATGACGAGGATCGTTTCACGCGATATGTTCTCGTTCGACTTTATAGTTGTCCAATCCGATGCATTGTCCTTGAATCTGTACCCAACCGGCGGCCATTGTGTATTGATCAACTACTCCGAACGACATTCACCGAAGAATATATATTTAAAGACACTAGTTTTACTAAATCATGAGACTCGTTATACTGTCCTACTGTCTTAATATCGAATTAATTAATTATTTAAATTAACAAGGGACAACAAAATCACCGGTTTCGATGAAATTAAGTGTACTGCATCTGATAAGGGGTGGAAATTAAAGTTAAGGCTATTTATTCCATCTATATTCCATAGAGATAGAAAGTGCAATAAATTATTCTTTTCTTCGTAATTCTCTGTAAAAATCATGATTCCAATTCGTGCTGGAACATATAATATTCAATGTACTAAATATTACGACAAATATACTCTATTTCGGATATTTCTTATATTCTTAAATTTCTTCGAAAAGGTACGAATATCCAAAGTAAATAAAATGCAGTGCAAGTAGTTCTTCCGTATGCGCGATTTATTCAGGAACAACAGAGTTAAGGCGGCATTACGATGCTCGAATAAACTTTCACGACGAAGCGAGATGAAACGCGAGCAGTTTACGACACCGGTCACTGTCGTGCCGCTCGAGATTCGAGGGACAACGGAGTGGCTAAAACGCGAGGACACCTAACAAAACACTCGCGACCCATTATTTTCCGGGTCGTTGTTCTCCACCTTCCAATCGCGGAACGTCGATCTCAAGTGGCCGTTCGCCTGGTATTTCTTCGAACGCAATCGAGATCAGCCACGAGGCGAGTCATCGAGCACCTCGGATATCCCGAGTGGCCGAATAATAGAGATAGAAGCAGTCGTGGTATGGACTATTCTACTTGAAATCCACGGAATCGAACAAGAGGGAGGCAGCTCGGCAACTACGCTTCTAGGAGTCATACTCGAGCGCTCACGCTGGTCTGACGATCGAATCACCTAGATTACTCGTTGTTGAACTTCGGCATCGTCTGTGCGATTTACTCGCGGCTTGAATGAACTGCTTCGCCTTCAATTCTGCTCGTTAGAAAGGTGTGGTCGCGCTAACGAATTAGTGTCTGACGATTTAATGAGGTAATCGTTGAAAATGACTGCTGCTGGATGAGATTCTGTGTTCCCAAACCGATTTCGTGATTCAAGTGGTGACAAGTATGATCTTGGTATATATAGGTATACTTAAGCATGTAACAAGTAGTGTGTGATAAAAATGTACGTAATTGTTGATTTTGAACGAATATTGCATACAAATTTGCATACAAAACGAATATGCAATACAAATTTCAAAATATTTTTCGGTATAAACAAAGATATTAAAGTACAGTAAATTTTTTAATACGCATCAGAAAAAAATGTAAAGTTATTTTCCCTGAAAATAGTTTCTCGTATGAACAAATTTCAATCTATATATCTGTCTTGTATTTTTATGTAGAATCACTTTCATTTATGTAAAATCGCTACCATCTACGCCAACAAATTACGACACAATAATTTTATTCACCCACGAAGTTCGATTAAACTTCCTCTGTATGATATTTCCCAAAGCGCTGTCGGATTTATGTATGTGTCTGACCATAAAGTGACACTATCTACTTCGCGCGGCCGCAGGCGGTTTGTATTTGACTTGGCGTGTTATAAAATTATTCTACGTAGGACTTAGTCATTCTTGCCGGGATGGAATTTACTTTGCATGAAATTCTCAGAGTATCTGTCAACAAGGCAACTAAAACCCAAAACTAATATACATAAGTACTGTTCAGAGATGAGAGATGAGAGATGAGAAAGATTGGCGCACTACGTACAAGCTAAAACAGAGGAAAGAGAAATGTCCTATCGCACAATTCGTAATGCATAGTAGTAAGATCACCATAGTAATGTGAGGAATTTGTTTCCTCGTATTATCGTACTGTTAATTCGTATTTTGAGTCTACGTTTGCGCATCTCACTTTGTCACATTTTGTTTCGCTCGCGATTTCTATTATACGATGAACTTTTATTATTATTTTCAAATAACGACAATGTTGTCTAAATAGGATTGTTACTCTTACGTTTTCAATCAAATAATATGAGCAAACGATTTCTCTTTCCCGTCTTTCCGTGTTTCCAGTTCGCGAGTACGCCAACATCTCGTTTACCTTTGAACGTGACTGACACTATCGCGACCAAACCTACTTGAAACTGCCCCCGAGAGCGCGTCCGAAGTCGCGATGAACCAAAACTCGATCAGTTTGTCGTTCAGTATGCCATGATTAAATCACACAGTTATGACAGTTAATGCAATCATAATACGCGTTGAAATTGTACGCGCACGTTTAGCAAACGGTCACACACGAAACGAATTAAGCGATCCGTGGACTGTTCGGTCATTGACCAAACTACTCTATTTCAAAGCTGCCACAATTGGATCAAGTTATGCAGAAATTTAATGTGATTTGAAATTGAAAAAAGATTTAGCAATTCCAATGATCAGTGGTCTGCAATTTTTATATTCTCCATGATAGAATTTTATTAAATTAAGAATTCCAAAATTGAATAATTTAAAACTCAAAATTATTATGATCTCCATAATCCAATGAACTGCGAATTGAACAATCTGCTAAAGTGAGATACCTTGCTTTTTATAAATTTTTAAGTCTTACATTTGATATTTGTTTACCATTTGACTATAATATTCGTAAATCCATAAAAATATTTTCAGAAAGTGACCAGCTGGTTTGGAAATTTTCTGGGAAATAAGTTTGTAAATTTAAAACGAATCTTGGTACTTTTAACAGTCGCCTGATGTAAAAGATAATTTCCTTCCATTAACTAACACGAATTTCAACGCAACTGTGAAACACATTGTCGAAACTGATGCATTCAGAGAAACAACAAAAACCTCTTTGCTTCGAACTCCAATTTCGTTTAAACTTCGGAGTCGTATTCTCGTACATGGAAGTTTCAACCGCTTAAACGCCAACACATACGCTATTTTCCACGCTCTTGCATCCGTTCCACGTTTGAACGCAACATTAGGAAGTACCGATAATATCTTACATGCGCCGTGGAGTATCGCAGATATTTCCATATGGAAATCTATGCACGTGAAATTTGACTTCTAGGACTCCACCTCTACTAGACAGACAGTTTCAATATTTCATGTGTCAATGTATTCTCTTCAGCCGACGTAAACTCCAGATATTTTTAACATAATTGCAAATATAGTGATTTCTCAAATAGCAACAAATTACAACAAACTGATAAGTGTACTTTTTTTTATCGAAGCCAGGAATAAAACGACAACAGAAATAAAACAACTTGACGACAAAAAGAACTGTATATTTCCTAAAACAACTTCCCGGGTATAATCGAGGTTGGGATTATAAAGGGTTGAAACTGAATTTCGCAGGAACTGATCCGTGAGTGAATCAACTCGATCGATAGACACGCTCCGCGACCACTAACTTTTTCGAACGCGCGTCCAATCGTCAAAATACCACCTTTCCCCTTCCCCCTCGCTCTTGATTCTGAACATCACGTTCTCTCTTCCTTTTATTTCTCTGTCCAGTTGAATTGCAACAGAGCAGAAAATTTGACGAAAGGATATATACAACGAACGCGATCGACATCTCGTACTGGTTATATCGTTTTTCGTTTCGCGTGGACGCTCGAGAGAAAAACCATCGTCGGTTTTTCCTTTGTGTTTCGTTCAATTCTATCGCCTCTTCTTTTTCTTTCTTTTTTTCTCTCTCCTCTCGTCGCAAAAAAGAGAGACATATGTCGCGTTTCGCCAGATAAAAAGGAGAACGTCGCAGACAGCGGGCAGGAAAAATCTATATTTTTTTCATTTACCCAGATTTACGCACGATATCTCGTAACGTACAGAACGTTTCGATTGCTGGTAGAACGGGACATATCGGCACTTTTGTATAAAGAAACAAACGTCGACGGGGATAAAATACGTGGAGAACGCAATATAGACGACGATATCTCGTCGAGAGTTAAAGTTGGAACTATTCATCAGAATTCTGGGGAGCTTCTATTTTCATTGTATCGGTGTTGAGAGTTGTATCGCGGATAGTTTAGTGGTAGTGCAAATAAGCTAGATATGCCACAAGAAAACAATTACTGTTTTTGAGAAAATAAAATTTGAACTGTGGGGTATGGCGATTTGAATAAATGTGTATATCAAATTTCTATTGATTATATATTATTTCAGCGCCAAGCGAATTCAAATATTTTTGATATATTTTTAGCTTATTCAAATCTTTTTTCATAGTTCAACAGCAGAGACTCTGTTATAAAATTCGAAGTTACCAGACAATGTAGCAAAATTTAGATCTTCTTCTGAAGTTTAAAATGTTCTACAACCTTCTCTTGCAAAAATCTACTAAGGACATTTATTAAAAAAATTTGAAAAATACACATCTCCAGCTTATTCTTAGAAATCTTAAAACTTTGCTTTCTTTTTTTTGTAAATGTACAATAATAAAAAACACTAAAAACATTAGATAGAGAAAAAATTATTTTTAAAACAAAATTTTTTATTAAACGGTGTGGTATTAATTTGTTCAATATTTTATAGAAGCCAAGTGAGTGAAGCCTTTTTTTTTATCGTTTTTAGATTCATCATATTGCAATATTTTTCATGGAAAGAGAGAGATATGAACGTACATATTTACATAGCTCTTTATTTTCGATAATCGATTGAACTAAACGTGGCTCATCTTTTACATTTATTAGCTCGTCTAAATCAGTTCAACTATTTTGTTTTTACTATTATTTTATTACTGTTATTTTATTTCTCCATGCACAATAATAAATGCTACATTTGTTGCTGTATCTCTCCGCATTAGAGCACAACGAATTATATGGATCAAATTTCCCGGTTAGAACAATCTCATACATTGCGTTTGCAAATCATCGATTGAAATTCGATTTTAGTTAATTGTTAACCAAATTCCGCTCGAACTTCTTTCAGAATCTGATACGCGTATCTATGTTACAAGAACTCACATGATCGAGTGCATTACTTGTTCAATTGTCAAGCTGCGTCTGAACAAACCGACGATTCGTTATTTCTTTGTATTGAAGTTTCTTTTTAAAATTGCACAACCAACGACGACGAGACGACCATGTCTGGCCGTAATTTTTCCACATTTTTCTGTGTTAAAGTCTGATTGAACCGACCAATAATTCGTTTGCGCCACGCGGTGATAACAGATAGGATGATTTCCATTGGTCTCGTTGGACGGAAGAAAATTCGAAATTGCCATTAATATCCACCATGTCTGTAATTCTTTTACTACCAGCGTGCTGTACTACGAGTACAATTCTCAACAATTACAGTCGCGAATCGTCGAGATCAGAAAGAGAAAAATAGAGCGATCGAATGATTCGCTGGAACGCTACCTTTTCACCGTAATGGCGAACATTTTCGTTTAATGCCACCGCGAATAGCAACGCGATTGGACTTGAATATAATTTACAGCATTATTGATTTCGTAACGGTGAACGCAGTTCCGAAGAATAAATTTATGCATATGTATGTTTGTGTACGTACAACGCAAATATGCTTACGTTTGATACTTTTTATTTGAAAGATAAATATGGGTGTTTTTATCATTTTTTAATCAGAATGAATGCATTTATATTCTGCAGTTGTGGAATGTTGAAAAATTATTATCGAGACAACTAAAATGTTTCTACTGGAATGATAAATATTTTTATTATCACTGCGAATAGCAGTGCAATTGGACTGGAACTAATGACAGCATTTTTTATTTGAAAAATAAATATACTCACATTTGATACTTTGTTATTTCAGAAAATAGATATTTATAATTAAGCATATAAATATATATATGCTTACTTATAAATAGCAATGTTTGATTATTAGTTTGATTATTTAATTTCAGAGAAAAAACAGATAATGCATTAATGAATAATCTTCTTGAATAATAATACTAGCAAGCAACAGCACCTTGGTAAGAGGATTCTAAAAAACAGTATTGTATCAGTTATCTCTGTGAACTTTGAAATTGAACGTATGTTTAAACGATTCGGCCATGGGATAATCCGACTACTACAAACGTTAGTTGTAACACACTAGTTCCAAGTTTCCTCCATTTACACCTCTAATTTAATAACGGACCATGCGCTGCGATTCACGAAAGGGATGCTTGCAGCGGAGTTCACAGAGAAACTCTACAGATTTGAAAGCGATCCCCTACCTCGTTGCTGGAAACGGAAAATAACCAGGTAACGTTCCGTTTGCCTATTCTCTCTTTTCACTCTTTTGTTTTTTATCTACTTTTTTCTTTCCTTCCTACGTTTCTCATACTTGAAACTAATCAGTAAGAAGGGACAGATTCTAGTTGAATACCTAGATACTTACATACATACGAGTCCCAATCAAGTTCGATAGCTAAGTTTCGTGGGTTTCGAATGTTTCAACGAGTATGCTTGCAATATAATATTTATACAAGTTGGTTTCGAAGCCTGTTTTGTTTGTCGAGCGAGAAAATTTTAAATATAATAATTATTTTTCTAATGATTCCAAATATCATAATTCCAATTTACTCGTAATTTATGCTTGAATGTATAGCTTTCACAAACTATATTTCCAAGATGTATTAACACTATCAAAAACGTGCCATTTATATTTGAACGAATGATTTTTTTAAAAATACTAATTTCATCAACGTACAAAATTATTCTATCTCTAGTACTTTCGTCGGAATAGATTTCGCAGATCCAACACTCTTTTAATGCGAAAGATTGCCGATAAAAAAGATATGTCATATATTTGCACTTCAAAATCTGTGGACACTTCAGTACGTTTCCTTGTTAAATTCAAATAGATATAAGCAAGGAGTTAAAGTAAATACTTGTAATTAAAAAGTTAAAGTATTTAGTTATTCTACTTGTGAGGTATACTCTTACTTTTATCAATGAAAGGTGAAATATCACAGGCAAGATGCTATCTGCCAAGCAGACCGCGTTAACCCTTTTATCGATCGGCCAGTCAACTGGTAACAATGTTTGCTTAACGCCAATTCAACGGCAACGCGGTTCTTTTGAGGACGTTTGGTCTTCTTTCGACCGTGTAGACAAATATCTTTTGAATGCAATCTGTCTGAGCGCGCTCAACGAACAGAGGGTTACAAACGCGTTTCATCGTTTCCTCTTCGTTCCTTTTTATGATTTCACAGCGACATTGCTTTGAACGCGCCCGTTCGTTACATCACGCCGGAAATGCTCGTGCCTTACTTTAAACATGGACCTAACCTTTGAGGTTAGGATGTTTGCTTAGAAAATAGATTGCGAAACGTGATTTATTTCATCGAGTTATTATTTCGATCAGGTGGTTCAATGTTTGATTTTACTGACGCTGAAAATTTAACTAACGCGTATTTGCACTCTTTTATATATAGAAAACATCGTACTTTAAAGATTGTATTAATCAATTTCAACGGAATAAGCCTGTGTTTTATATAAATTATGCAATTTGTTCTGTATAACGTGATATATCGAATATTCAACAAATGTCTTCTATTTTATCTTTAGATATCGATATGTTGTCTTCGTGATACACTCTATATTCTTCCTGAAGTAGCATTTAATAGACTAGTAAAACAAACTCATGTCTTCCATACCAAAATTTCCTGCCGAATATTAATTTGTCACAAGATAAGCAACAAGTTCACCCTAAGGCGTAAATTATGCCTATATCGTTATATCGAACCACGAATTTTTACTTCCTCCGTTCTTTTCATTTTTCGTACTAGACACTATTTACGGTAACTGGTTTTATTACCTGGGCAATTAACCTCGTTTACGTAGCAATGAACACGAAGATTAGTTTTCACGGAAACGTACAAGAGTAACTGTGGAATATTTGTTTGAACACCCTTTTTGTAAGTTGAATAATAGAGAACTCGCAGAGAGACTAATTTCCGCTGTGGTACCTTTTGCTCTCGCAGCGTGATTAAAAAAGAACAAGGAAGAACAATTTTTATTACACAGAGCTTTAACTCAATTTCCACTTATTTTCAATAAGTTTTAATATCTTTAATTCTTATACCTATAATTTCAAATACGGTATTTCAAATACAGTACCGACCAAAAGTTTGAGCTCCTATGTTGCATTTACATTTTATACTTTAAGTTGAATATTTTGCTATATGTTTAATTCCTACTTTTGGCTATATTATATACAATGATAGATATATTCATTTCCTGTACAAAATGTACTAAAATATACAAAATGTACTAAGCAACGAAATCATTATTGATATTATATTTAAAAACTGATAAAAAAAGTTATCTGTGTATTTAGAAAGAAGATCTATACAAAACGTGCACAACAAATTCTTGTTAAGTAGTACATATCAATGAATAGACATACCATTTGTAGAAATTAAATTGTCTTCCATTTTATTGTTCTATTACTCTCACGATCCAAACATTTTAATATTATTGTTTTCTAATTGTCAGTAGAGGAATACAAAGAAATGTAATAAATATTAAAAATTATTTTTCCATAATTTCGTGACACATAAATTGAAAATCCCGAAGACTTTCGGTGTATTTCGAGAAGAATCATGTACTGCTTAAAATTTTTAGACATGTATTAACTGGGAAGCTTTAATACATATATAACGATGATATTGCTTCGTAAAATTTAATCAATAATATCATTACGTGAAATCTCAATTAGTTTTTAAATATCACCTCTGATCCTACAATTAACTTATTACACATTATAAAATTTAATCGTACTACGATACTGTAAAATTATAATACAATAGGATTTAATCATAGCATCTGGCTCGTCACTTATCAATTTTTAAATATTCCGCTCCTCCAATTAACCTCACTTCCCAAATTAAATATACCATTAAAATACCCGATTAAACATCGAAGCAGAAACTCGCTTAATCATCGTAACGGTGGAGAGTCGAGACTAACAACCTGGCTAAAACACCGCAGAGTCTCCCGCAGCGTTCGACCTGTTAGTCGATTAAGTTGGTCGTTGAATTCGCCGGAGTTTCACCGGTGTTTGTTGCGTAGTATGTTTCACCAATATTACACGCGTCCCGATCAGAATTTCCCAATGGGAGGGGGGGGAGGGAGGGGGAGTGCCGGTACCGTGTAACACCCGGTATAATCGCGTGAGTGCCGGAAATTTGTGCCGTTCGTTACTTTCAACCTGCTCGGCAAATTTTACGATCGTCAAAAAAAGATCTCAGTCGTTGCAATATTACCGTAAAATAGGCTCGTTTAATTTCTACAGCGTCGTGACAGTACCGATTGGTTTATAAACTTTCGCGCGAAAGTACGTTCATGAATCTCGTTGATATCGTGGTCTTGCTTCGACCAACTGAGACCGAGAGAAAATTTATTCCATCGTTAAAAACTGAAAAGTGATGCGTTAAATGGAAAGTCAAAATTCAAAGTTGAAATCATGTTTCACAATCGACTGAAAAGTATGATTTATAACTACAAGCTCCGTTGGAGTTTAATGCTTTTTTTCTTTTAGTATAATGTAGACAAAAAAATTGAGTTTTGTTCATGTCACAGAATTACAAAACTAGTACACTCTACATTATATTTTAAAATGAAAAACAATACATACACAGATTTGCAGATATGCAGAATACATAAGCAGATTTAAATCAAAGCGTAATTTTTAATTGAAGCGATTATTAAAGTAATCCAATTTGATTATTTGTTGCGTTATTAAGTTAATCTAATATTAATTTCTTACTTTCTGTTTAAGTTTTCATGCTTAACTCAGCTTTCTGATTTCATCTGGTAATTTTCATTTTATTCACATCTGATGAATTGTGTTCTCTGTAATTTCTGTTCCGTAGATTATTCCTCTTTGCATCAGAGTTTTTATCCCATATGAATAAATTAAATTAAATTAAATAATATAGTGAAACAGAATGAATAATTATACTTCTGTCTCAATAAAAGTAAAAATGTATATTATAATATCTCAGAGACAATCTTATGCTTTTAATAATTTTAATAATTGCAAAAATAAAAGATTTAATTTTTACTGATTTAATAGTTGTTAATTGTAAATAAAAATAACAAAGTTTTTCGAATAGTTTTATAAAACAGACATGATACATTAAAATGTAGAACCAAATTTACCAAGAGTAAATACATTTATCATTAACTTGCAATTAATAATTATGCGTGATTTATAATTATAGTCACTAATAATAATTATGTATAACCATTATTTTTTGAATGACTACAGAAGTATGTACCCATATATTAATAACTTATTAAATTAAAATGTATGCACCAGTTTAATACTACTACTGTTCATTTATGAAAAAATTTCTATGCATTTAAAAATAAAAAATGCAAAAAACTGCATAACAAGCACAATGTACATCATATGCAATAATAAAATATCCAAAGCAGAGTATTTAGTATAGTATATATACATAATATAAATGAAACACGTCATTATTTATCCTGATCCCACTTCTTTAGTTAAAAATCTTTTAAAAATTTAAAAATGCATGAAAGGCCACAATCTAATTAAAAATAATAAAAACACACTTTCTCCGATTTCACAAAATAAATATAACGCGCAAAAACGTGACCAAATTTTGCCAAGAACAAATACATACTCATTCGATTAATTAATAGCTTATTAAAGTAAAATGCAATGTGTACGCATAAAAGAGTTAATTAAATGTCAAGAATAAACTTGAAATCCATAAAATCAAGCCCTCTTTAAAATCTTTCTTCTTCTTTTTGTCATTTCGTTCCAACTCTCTCAGGGTGAGCGTATATTCTCAACAGGTTGTCCAGTTGAGAATCTCTTCATTTTCAATTTATCATCGCACATATCAAGACAAGAAGCATCCATTGAAGGAACGTACGAATCACAGTTGTAAGGTTGGCTAAAGTCGAAAAAAGGATTGCACCAGTATGTTTGAAACGTAATAGCTTTTGTCGGACAACTTCTATACAATGCCGCGGTAAATGCATAAGTGAGATAATTTCGGTTGTCCAGGTCAGTCGTGGGGATACGCTGTAAAAATCGGCCTTCTCGTGCATCGTTATTCGTCTCTTCGTTTTCTATTTTCTCATTATTTTCTCTTCGACCCCTCAATCAACTCCACGCTCTTTGTCCGCGTATTATATTTATATCTTTTTTCCTCTTTGTTTCACATATGAGTTCCCTTTGCCCGTGTAATCTTCGTCCGTTCTTTGTGCCAAATACTAACAATTTAGCGACAAAAATTTGAATTCTCATCATTTTCTATTTTTTTCAATTTTCAGCTTACCGTTCTTTGTGTCAATTTTATACATCTTTTTTGCAAAATGTTGTTTTACGAGTACATTTACGAGTTTCATTGTTTTGCGAAGCTTTGCGACATCTACTTTTCAAATACACAGCATACATTTTTGACATTTTTGATAACAAAATGTACGTCAGAATTGCAGATAGTATTCGTTTTCAGAAAATTTTCAAATATTACAAGACAATACCTACTGCCGTGCATTTAATATTTCTTAATGTTTCGTTATAAATTATTAATATATTATTAACAATATCAGACCATGTTTAAGTACGTATGTTTACGAACAAAGTGTTCTATTCTATTAATCTTAGATCATCGTAAGAAATATTTCAAATAAATAACGTTTTTGAAACTTTTCGTTTTGCGCACCAAATTATTGGAATAAAAATATTTTATTCGCCGAAATATCATCTCCTATTTAAGATACTGCTTCATTTAAATTGCACAACATCTGAGATTCTAAGCATTTGAAATTTTTTTTTTTCTCTTTTGCCTAGCGTTACACTTACGTTCCATTTTCTTCTCGACGATCTGAAATTGCGTAGAATCGCATTTGAGGGGAAAGACAAAGAAGAAGTGACAGGTTCTTGGCCCCGATTTCACGGTGTAAATGGCAGCGAAAGTGACAAAAGGCGATCCGCAATTCGATAAATCCACCTGGCGAGTCTGGCACGATCTGCATAAATGTATTCCAAGGCGGTTCGTACGAGCGGCAGCAGACGAAAAATCGATGTACACCGCGTTCGATTTACATCACAAAAGGGCGCGCCCTCCCGATTTCCAAGAGATAGAGAACGTGCGTGTCACACCGCGTAAGTTCCCGCCGTGAAATTTACCGGAAAAAATACGTCGTTCGATCTGTTTAAGCATTCCTAGAAGCATTCCGTGCCGCCACGAGCTTCTGTTTCAATTCACGTTGAAAGAGAACGTTCGTCCTACGAATTATTGTCTTCTTAGAGAGATTCAAGTGAAGATGTATCGTGGTGAATTTAAATGGATTGCTACGTAATTGGAAAATCGGATCAAGAAACAGGGAAAATTGGAGATACGTTGTAAATCGCGAGGAAGGATTGAATTTATTTCTATTTCAACAAGTGAATGCAGACGTTCTGTTCTAAAGTGCTGGATAGAAGTTCAGGAAGAAACATGAAATTCTGTCCTTCGATTTTTTCAAGATTAAATTTTCGGTTTTACTGTGGAAAGTCATCTTTTCTTAGAATCACGTTTTCTTTCTAAAAAAAAAAAAAGACACAATGCACTAAAATTTAAAATTCAACCCAAAATAAATACGTACATATATATATATCGATCAAATATTGTACAACATTTTTCCCAAGTTTTAAAAATAAGTCACATCCTCCCTACAACAATTCAATAGCGAACACCTTACCAGAAACACATGTTGATGCCAACAATCTCATCCTCTAGCTATACCGGCGGTATAATCTTGTTGTGACGTGCAGAAAAAAAGAACCAACACGAGCGTAGAAATCGATCCGGAATTGATCCTGGGGACAAAAGGTGTACAGCATCACGTCGTTGGGTCATTCGTGGCAGTGAAATTTAATATACCTGCTGGGAAGCAGAGCTTGTCGACGCTCGATCGGCGCTGCGAGAGTTTCATCAACAAATTCCAAGTGGATTTATCGTGACTTGTCAGGAGGGTTGGGTGACGTGAACAATGACTGACCCATCCCTTCCGTGCTTCCAGTTGGTAGCGGTTCAGCGGGTAATAAGAGAGGGGAAGTTAGAAGAAGCGCTGTTTTCCGCGCGTGTGTTTGCACGAACGCACGTTCTATCGATGAACGTGAAGTTGGGATTTTCTACAGGGTGATTTTTAATTGCTTGTAAATATCTCAAGTGGTGAATCTACACGCTCAAGCAATTAAGAAACGTCACCGTTGTTCTACGCACCTTGAAAAGAGTATTTAATAGATACTTTAACCCGTTCGCTCTCATGTTCGAGATATCTCGCCACAACTATGTCGACTGTACAATACTACCGACGAGATATCTCGCTTCTACAATTTCACTTCGTTAGTGGTATTGCACAACCGACATAGTTGTGGCGAGATACGTTCACAATGGCGCAAGGGTTGACAAGTATTCGTACTTAAATAAAATTAAGATTACCTGAAATATATTCAAATCATAAAATACATTCGATCGTTGACATACACTCTGCTGCTTAATTCTGCTACGATCCTTAAATTTTTAAAGCTCGCTTCAACCTTATTCCCATTTTAGGAAACAAAGAGAAAATGAAAAATTTGGAACGAAGGACGTTTCAATATAAAAGTTGATTGCTAAAGAACTTTTTAATATTTTTCTTGAATCCCAACTCAGAGAAATATAAATTAAGCATTGAGTATTGAGAGAAACTGTTCGTTCGTTGCAAGAGCGTTCGTTACAAGACATCCAGCTACACTTTGTAATGAATCGGTTACACGTAATCTACCGATCGAATCCTGCGAATTGAATTTCCTTTGTTTCATTGGACTTGATATTGTACCGTACATACCGAACTTAATCCCATCGCCGTGCATCGATATAAATATGTACATTCTGACGTGGATGCATCCGACACTTATAGGAAATCCCATTTTAACGAGATAGAAGAAAGACAGAGAAAGAAGATAGAGCGAAAGCAAGCAAAGAGACGTCGGAGAACTACCTATGGATACCTACGTACATACATACATGCGGGGTCATGGCGCATGTCAGGCCTGAGAGGGTGCGGCAGAGAGTGGTACACCTCGAGGACTGAACCGCGCCAGGGCGGATCCATCCTTTTCTATGCTCGATCGTGTTTTCCCTTGTACTCGACTGCCGCAAATCCTCCGGACGCGAACGCTCCCTTTATCGGGAGCCGCGTTTCGCTTTAACGTGCGCCAAGCTCGGCTAAATCTCGCCGTACTCTCGTTTCCATGCTCGACACACTTTCTTTGTTGCTGGCTGCCGATCCCTGGCAATTCGGCCACCGAAGATTTCATTTCCCCGCATCTTTCTCTCTCTTTTCATCGCGATGCCGATTTTTCCTTTTGTCCACTTTTTCTTCGCGTGCGTTTCAAACTACCAAACGCTTTTAGCGCCTCGCGAAATAGAGTAAACCTTCCTTCCTTTCGTCGATCGACCTTTCTTCCCCTGCAATACTGAGTTCCGTCTGAATTTTTCTTCAGTTTTCTCGCTCAAATCGAAAGGAGATCAACGGGTTTCATCGGGTGTCCATCGAACTATCCAACTTAACGTATTATCCGCGACGTGTGTTTCTTGAATCGATTCCTTCAATTTTCGTTCGTCTCTACGGTTATGGTCTTCTTGCAGGTGAAAATGGAAACGGTTAAGATATAGGTTCCGATAGAGGCCGATGTTTAGTGGGTCTGGGCAGAAATCCTGGTTTCACAGGTGCCTTATCTCTTTGTTTTCGTCGACGACGACGCACAGTCGCTTGAGAGATCAGTTTCGCAGGATTTATTCCTTGCCGTTTCTTTCTCTGTCTTATTCCCTTAACTATGTTCAACGACTCGTCGGAATGACGACTGTTATATTTGTTATACGAAAAAGTAGAATATATTAGATATTTGTTATTTTGTTTATTTATATTATATGTTTGTGCATGCGTCTTTTCTTACGATTACACAGTAATAGAAAACAAGAATTCACCAGAAGGAGAATACAAACATTTCACCGAAAAGTTCAATCCCAATAATTTATTAGGTGGTGTAATCCGTTCGTCTTTGTTTTAATTCCTTTCTTTGGAAATACATGGGATTCCCATTCTCAGCTTCTACGTAAACGCTTTCCTCTAATTTTTCTTAAAACTCTTCTAATTTCATCCAAGCATCTTTACGTTGACTTGTTTTCTGTTTGAGTTTCGACTTTTTCCGGTACCGACATAGAATTCCTTTCGAGTCCCAGTCGTCTGCTCCTCCAATTAATGGCTCTATTGCTTTCTTCTTCGTTTTCTATTTGGATTTCTGAGAAAAACAAAGTATCAAATCCCGGTTTATCCACGGTTCGTTGCCAGAGTCACGCGAGAACCTGACTCGTCGGAGCCGTGCGGATTCGACGATCCTTCACATCCAAACGCAAACGAGATTTCTACCTTCACGACAAAGTTTCTGAACTTTTCTTATTTCCAGCGATTGGCTCTTTACTCCTCCAGGGAAATGTTAACAATGTATCTCTTACGTCAGTGATTTTGTTCGAGTCTTCAAAGTTTCATCGTTCTGTAAAGAATTCATTGATCATTGATCGGCGAAATATTCTGGTCAATCGTGACAGATCAATCGTGAATTCTGCACTCGTAAAATGTGCGATTCTCAAACTGTTTTTATTCGACATTTCCATTCCATTCCATCATACGAACTTCTCAGAAACCAAACTGATCGATTCCACTTCTTGTCAATTTCTCAATTTCGTGATTAATATTTAATTTTCAAGAAACGAATTGCTTATTTCTACGAATTCTCTTCGTGATAAAAAAAAGTGGTAAAAATGGTAAGGAAATTTGAAAATAAATTGCAACATCGTCCTTTTTCTTTGCTTCTCGATTTATGGAACTGATTAATGTTGTTTCTGAACAGCTCATACATCAAAATGTCAAGATATCATTCTTTCTTTAAAAAATGTTCGCATTCTAAATAAAAAACGAATCAAAAATTTTCTGTATTTATTAAATTCATTTAATTCTGATGAAAGTGCATAATAATTAATAGAAGACCTGAACGCAATTGTTCTTTTCTTTCACGATCTGAGAATTTTTCATAATCTGAGATGCAGAAAAGATTTGATAGGACACAATGTAGATCGTCGACATTTCATTTGTGTACGTAATAAAGAAAAAACTGCATCATAAATGTATGTCGACAAAAATAGAAGAAATATGCATCTCTTCCAGCTACTTTTAAATTTAAATAGAACATTTTAAAGCACACATTTCTACAGTAAAAAGAAATCCCAAGTTGCACAGAAATTTGACTTTAATAAACTATATAACAATAGGATTATTTTAATTGTTGAACAAAATCATACAAAACTGAAAAATAGATTAACATCTGTCGAGGAAGTCTCTAACTAAAGAAACTGAATTCAACATGACATAAATGTTTATACAATATTTCCAGTTATCCCAATATTTATATACATATATCACCGATAATAAACATCACATAAAATGAAAGACATTGAAAGTCTTTTCGTCTAATTTCTCGTAGCTATAAAGAAACAAAACTCTTCAGTATTTCTAAGATCAATCTAAAAAAAAAAGAAAAGGAACGTGTGTATCAGTGGATTAAATTCGAAAATTCTTTGAGAAGAATTTCTCGCTGGTTAGTACCTGAACTAGCTAAAATGAGAGACACATAACGTTTAAGAACAGCGCATCATTTGCTCCGGAAATCGAGATGTACACTCGAATCGAAACTTGCCCGAATATTACTCCGAGGCACGAACTGAAGATATAGCAAACACGAGAAATTCGCTTCCCCTCGATGACAGATCGTACAGATGAATTAATACGAATTCCGAAAGCAACCAGATCTCCGCGGAATCAAACGTTAGAGATCGTTTCGTTAACGACAGAAGTTTGACCTGA
This sequence comes from Tetragonisca angustula, assembly GCA_036937485.2. Lineage (NCBI taxonomy): Eukaryota > Metazoa > Arthropoda > Insecta > Hymenoptera > Apidae > Tetragonisca > Tetragonisca angustula. The sequence continues at coordinate 68,022 of JAWNGG020000315.1, forward strand.
TTCCCCGAGCATGGCTGATCTTTTGTTTGATCGAGGTAATTCTCCTGGCCGATGCAAATTTTACAGGTACGTAATCGTAGAATCTCGGCTGTATTAGAGCGAGGCTATTTGCTAACAACCGCAGATAGAACGTTTGCTTGATAGCGTTCGAATATTCTAGCGATATATCAATTTCATGAGGCATCGTTGGGCGCCTGCGGAGCTGCTGCGAAATGAATGATGGCCATTTCGTGCGACTGCTGAAATAATATTCGCGCTCGAATTGAAGGCAAATACAGGCAGCCGTATAACAGGGAAATTTGATCGGACGTTAATTTAGTTTCTCGTTAGAGAAAAATTCAGAGATGAAGAATGTATTGGGGAAAGAAGCGCGGAATCGAGGTCGGGTAGTAACTGACCGTTTTGTGATCATTCGTATAATCAATCACTGAATGCGATATACTCAATCAATTAATCATTGTGAGGATAAATTAGTAGGATAAGTCATAAATAACTTTTGTAATTCGTAATCGTAAATCGGTACATTGTTCGGTGATCGACTTAAAGTTTAGAAGGACCAGTAATGTTGAAATTCTAAGTCAGAAATATATAAGCAACTTTTGTGACTTGTAATCGTAATTGATAACGATCAATAATGTGTATTTATCCATTGAAAGTTATACAAAGTTATGAAATTCTTCGTGTCACTTTGGTTTATAAATAAAATTACAAATTTCTTAAAATTCTAGAATACTTTCAAACGTGACCAAAAAAAAAAAAAAGTCATAAAATATCTTTTACAATTTTTAATAATTGCATAATGATACTTAGGATAATTTGATCGAATCATTTCCAAATTATCCAATCGTAACAGTTTGTTATTATGCAAAATATTTTTATCATTTTTATAACAATATATTTTGCAACAGAAAAAGAAATTGAATGAGAAATAATCAAAAACGTGTTCATTTTATAATTACGTATACATTATTAATAATGTACCAATCAATATCAATTAATAATATATTAATATATATGCCTGATTCCATACTAATCGTTGTCTTCAATCATCAATCAAACTCACATTTTGCTCACGATCAGCCCTGCGCGAAATTAATAGCGAACGTCACGAGCGCAGCTCTTTTCTCCACTTTCATTGTTTTACTTTACGAGATAGTCGCCGGTTATAGTATTTCCGAGTCAATCCGAACGACGAGAATACTAAATGGCGTTAGCGGGATAAAACTCCGGCTTCTATCTATTCGGTATATTGAATTTAATATTTGGATGATTCTTTTTGCTCCGCATCGAGCACGAGTACTCATCGGCCTTTTGTTGATGGCCAGGGGAGAAAAAAATCTCGACTCTTCAATAGAGAAGTTTTCGCGATGCACGCGAATTCTCTATATATCGCGAGTGAAACTGCAGTTTTTTTTCGAGCGTGAACGAAACGATTTTATGAGCGAGATGCTCGGTGGTGACATTAATTCAAATAAAATATTACATTCGACAGAGATTATACACAATCGACCGTTCATAACTGTGTCTAAATTGGCAATGTAACTTCTTCTCTTGACTATCGAGGCCAATGAAATTCCAATCTTGATTTATTTGCTTGTTCAATGCTCTAACACGAACCATTCGTTCGAAAACGTCACTTTGTCCAAACAAATCTATGAATCATCGTGAACTTTTAAATTTTTACTATTTAAATTATCGTGAAAGATGTGCTCGTTGACGTGAAAATACCAAGAAATTTGTAATATTAATTATAAAACGAAAAGTTCTGACAAGAGCTATATTCATTTTCTAAGTATTCGACAATTATACAAAGAATTGGTAAAACAGTGAAAAAATCAAAAAATGTTGTCCATGCCATAACTGCGTGCAAAAGCAGTGGATTTTCAAGTTTGATTTTTCCAAAAATAAAGTGAAAAAAATTCTACATTTCTTTCTCCTTTTTATCACGAGAAATTACTTTATGTTGTATATTTGTATATTTTATTTTGTTGGATCTTGGTATCACAAAACAAAAATATTGAAATTGTCAGTATCTGTAAAAATATCTTGATCATTTTTCTACGGCGAAATTTACTGATAACAATCAATACACCTCTATTTCGAGTGGATCTCCTTGGCCCGTAACACAGTGGCGAAGGTCTAATTTACGACATCCTAAAGAATTTATCGCCTTCTCTTCCTATATTCCATGGTCGTGGAAAACTGAACAACCACTACAGAAGCTCGAAGATTCACGTTCTCCAATAGTTTCCACAACAGCCTACGTCAGTAAAGAAAGAAAAATTCGTCAGGAAAAAGTTGCTTCTTTAACGACAGTTTTTCTAATCATAGACACGACCAAGCAAGATCGATCGATCATATGTCGCGCAACATGTCGAAACGCTCGACGCATATTTCTGGTCGCAAGGAGAAACGCCATATGTCACGAACTTTCATTTTCGAGATATTATCGTTTAATGTACGTAACGTTTACTGAACCAATTCCTCTTATTAAGACTGTTTCCTTTTTTTTTTTTTTTACAATAAAAGGTTTTTTTATTGTACTTTGCAATATTTCCTTCATTTTGCACAATATTGTTTTTCTTTCTTTTCATGTATGTATCATAGATATGTAATAATGTTATTCCTGGTGAAATAAAAATATAGAATACAATTTTGATCATTTTAATTTACTCAAAGTAGATTGTAGTACGAACAGATTAATAAAAACAGAAAATAAAAAGAAATCACAAAGGAAAGATGTGAGTAATTGTCCAAATTTTGTACACTCGTATGTAAATGAAATTTAATTGCGTTAGTTTCTCGAATCTATAAAGTTTTTTTTTGTACATTTTTGATAAATACATGAATCCTATCCACATTTCTCGATATTGCATTTCTCTTTACAGGCACAGATTTATCTAAGCGCATCTATTTAAATCCACGTGAATCGGCAGAAGATCATAGGTATTATACGAATGAACGCGAGTCCCCGTGGTCTGAATTTTCACGTATTATTGTTCATGTGAGGAAGAAAACGAAGACACGAAAAGCACGGAGAGTTGAAACGCAAAGATTCGATACTGTAAGATATTTAGGAACCTGCTGCTGTTGACGTGAGATTATTAAACATTGAGGGAGCTACGTAAGACTCGTGACAGCATCGTGACAGTGGCTATGTTTCCCACAAGTTATGTACATTCTGTACAGATACATTGTCTACCTCTAAAGTTTAGTTGAGACTCACTTTGCTGATAAAACTACCGCACTGTTTCTTCCACTTCGCGTAATGTTTGATCTTACTTGGCAATTTCAGTCGCGAGTTCGTAATTATTACCAATAATCTACTAAATATTATATATCTTACTATATTGACGACAATATCTATACTAAATCTATACTAAATTATTTTTGTCAAATATAGTTCTAAAAATGCGGTATATTTTCTTTACTATACTACTATTTATCTTTTAAACTTCTGTTCATCGCTGCATATAAAACGGAAAACTTATTACACTACCTAATAGATGAAATGTTCTATTTAGACTTAATCATTTGTTTGCGTTTATAAGAATACAAAATTGCACAAACATCTGCAACAATTTAAAACAAACTTGCGTCAAATCTCGTTTGATAATTTTAATACGTAATAAATTTACAACTATTACACTTTAAAATCAATTTTATATCCGTAATAGTAAAATTGAGAAAAATGGAATTTGTCGTCATCCTTGCGTCTTTGAATTTCCTATAAACGCACAAATCCCCGCAATCTGCTTATACGCACAGCAAAATAGAAACAAGAGTTCGTTGAGTCTGATCTAACAAAAGTTATTAAGTTACTTGTTTTCAATTACTGTAACAATTAGTTTCGCCATCGAGTCATCCCGTTATAACACCGTCGATAGAACTTGACACGATGTTACGTAATTTATAGATTCTTTCCCCAGGATCGATCCAAGTCCAACACGTACGCATCACTCTTGGTTAATTGAAAGCAACAACACGTTAAACTTGATGGATATTTACTTAATCATGGTGAAGCATCGACGGAGAGACATGTCGACTCACCCCTCAGGTTATTCGTGGTCGTATATGCCAGGATGTTGAAAGTTCCATAAATTGTGTTACGAACGTTTCCAAAAAAAAAAAAAAAAAAAAGAATACCGATGTCCATCCTCGAAAAAATATAGGTTCAGTTCCATTCCTTTTTGTTTTTAGAACTGTCTGTTTTGAACAAGCCCCTCTGCTCGCATTGACATTTATTCTATTCTTTTATTCCTTCGAATGTTTAATTCGTACTAGAGTATCGTACAGATAATCTCAGTAATAAAATAATTTATTAGAGATTCTAAGAGAGTAACATGTTACAATATGTTGGTGCTATGTTTGCAGAGAACGAAGTGTTGTATCATTAAATTTAATCCGTTGCGACTGTTTCTTATTTCCAAGATTTAAAGTAGCTATAAAAGAGCGCATAGACAATTTTGTTACCTTTTAAAGTGATTCAGATATTTGAAACGTTACGATAAGCATCCATAATAATTTTATGTTTCATGAAATAACACGAAGAAGTCATTCGATGTGTTAGTTGATCCTGCAAGTGTGGTATTTCGAAATAACAGTTACTCTTTCTGCAAAAAATTATTTACATTTTGTTACACAAAATCCTAAACTAATGTTTCCGAAATAATGAATATCATAGTACTTTAGTCGTATAAATTTGATCGTATCTCATTTGAATAAATCTTTGATTTTGAATTCAAATGATATGATTAATAGCAAAATTAACAGTATAATTAGCAAAATTTTGTATATATTGTGTGTGTAAATTAGCACCAATTATAGGTAGTATATTCAAAATACCAATTCCTCTGATAATTACGAGTCTAATTTACAATTCTCTCATAATATCATTTATCTTTTCATGCTCTATTTCCACTTTATCTCCAAAACTTAAAAATTACTTCAATGCTACAATTATTGGAGTGATTAAAATGATCAACTCGAAATTCTTCATGGAAATGTTATAGATTTTAGAAGGCTGCTAAGTTTTAGAATTTCATTAACTGAACAATATAAATAAGATTTTAGAAGGCTGCTAAGAATTTCAGAATTTCATAAACTATACAGTATAAATAATTTTATTGCATTATAAACCTCTTCTAAAAATAGAGTTATCCCCGATTTCGAGAATCTCTTGATATATTGCCAAGATTATTACTCTGAATAATGATATGAAGATTTCCATTGGAACCGTTTATTAAAAAGTAATTATTAAGTTCATTCAAACATGATTATATGAATTCACTGAAAAGTACATAATTTTCCAAACATCAAAAATATTTACATTTAATAAAGATTTAATAAGCACGTCGGACGTTCCTGTTTACCTTTCTTATTGAAAACTTAAGAAAAGATGACTCACAATCGCTAACCCAAATCTAATTTTAATTTATAATCAGTAATGAGTTTGGAGTAAGTTTGAATTTTTTTCGGGATGATGATGCAAGGAAGAGATGGAACTGACAACATATTAAAAGATTATCGATATTTCCGAGTGGTTCTCTGTTTTTAAATATTTACCTTCTCCTGATTCAAATTTTATACTTTCATCGTTTTAGTATTGATCAGTACACACTGAAACGGGGTTCATATTCTACGACCATCGTAATCACGATAAACTTGGCCAGAGAGATGACAGAAATCCACCACATCTCAAATATTTAACTTCTTAAGAGCTCACTGAATTTTAGGAAACTTCAAATTGAAATATAGTAGAACTTCGTTTATATGAATAAGTTCATGTTGAGCTTCAGACATGCGAACTTATATTTGATTAACTTCTGTTATCCTTGTCTGCTATCTCTTATTATCCAAACAAATAAGAGTAGAAAGCTATTGTACTTTTTACTCTATTATTCTAGTATATAAATGTTTATAAATTTGTAAGAAAATACTATTTTTCAAGAAAGAACTTTCATTTCTGTATATGTGCAATAAGGATATATGTACATACATATGTACCTGAAGAATCCAGCTACGTGATATTATGTTTGCACTAGGCCACAAACGTAATATTACGGAAGAAAACCTTAAGGGATTAATTCTGGACATTCTATGGATTTTTATCAATTTATTAAAATTAGAAGAATTAAAATTAGACGAAATCTAAAATATAGACAAACTTGTAAAAGTTTCTTGCAGGATCTTTAAAAGATCTTAATGTATCTATGACAATTGCACGTTAGATTTCGTTCGTTTCGTTTCGACTATTTTCTCAGCAGACAAATAGCAGAAACATCGCCATTTTCTTAAGAATTATTTAGATGAGTAATAAACAAATCTGCGTCATAAAATATTGAAAATCTTTGTTCCCCTTTAACGACGTTTAACAAATATACTCGTCATCGTTAATTTGATGTTAATTATTTCCAGAATTTTCAAAAGAAAGTTCCATTGTTAAGGGATTCAATATTTGAAATGTACGTAGACTTCTGTGACTAACTATAACTGGACGATCAAATTTTTTCAAGTCAGCGCAAACACATTAATCATGATACGACAGATTTGCACGATATGTGTTGTAAGACAAGCATTCAGTGGCAATGTCGATTCGTTGGACTTTGTGAATATTTCTCACCAGAGAATAAAAAGAATAGTGAATATTTTTAGTGAATGTTAAAGACACGCGCACGGTCGGTTGTTTAATTTAAATGACACAGCAAACGCATAGGATTCGAAGAAATCGTATCGGGACAATGGAACGAAGAAAAACGAAGGAAAAATCACGGCGCAGCCGATGCTTGATGCCAAACTATAATAACAAACGACCCAGAAAATGATAGGAAAGAAAGGTGAGACGGAATGAGTGAGAATCATGTATGCGAACATGCACGGAACTTACGGCGAAAAGACGTATCGAAGCATGCAACAAGGTCAACCATGGCATTTTGTCGTGCGTTCGTGTCTCAAATAAGATTCGAAATACACGCTCACTCTGTATTATGCGATATGATCGAGAATGATGTAATTGGTCGGAAAAATTTTTATATCGAATTTGTTCGACTAGTAGATAAGAGAAGGCAGAGTGAATTGATTCACTTTTTGATTTTTAGTTTTTGTTTAAATTAATTACGCGATATATTTTGGCTCTTCTTCTTTATACGCTATTATAACCGAAAAATTGTCGAATTTTAACTCTCGTAACTCTGTGTTTTAACTTTTGTAGATCATACAATATTCTACCTGTGTTCCTTTTGAAGAGTGAAGTTTTCATTTTCGCATACTTGAATTTATTTATTGTCGTTCTCATAAAGACGCATCTTCGTTATTTAAACAATAAATTCTACACATCTCAGCCTCATCTAAATTACACGTGTATTTAGATAATTTCACTGTATTAATCCATCTCCATATTAACTTGTTTCGCTCTTTCTTAAATTGTAAGATAAGTTTAATGTATATAGCCTGATATTTCATACAGTATTTCTCGTCCTGTATTCTACACTCGTGATGAATTCGATCATTTAGAGAAATTTAAAGTAAAACAGAACACGTCAAATTTGTTTAATCAGTAAATTGTGAGCAATTTACTTTGAAATTTTAATAGTATAAATTTATACCCCTGTACGTTCGTCAGTGATCCAAATCAGTCAGTGATGTTCGAAAAAATTCAAAACTGGAGATAATCTTGTACGCGATTTCCCTTTTCTATTTTTTTACAACGCAACTGTTATGTTTCTTATGGACTATAAATATAACGTTATTTATTACCGTTGATCTATTTGATACTGCAACATTTCATCGTAAATCCTAATCTTTGACGAATAGTACGCTCGAGCTTAGCAGAGCCGCGCGTTTATACGGTAACATTTCATCGAGTCGCGTTAAAAGATGTCGACGGAAGTTTTCAGCATTGTCTCGCTCTTCCACTTCTCTGGATAGCCCGTCGAAATTTCAGTTTTCGTCGAGCAAATAGAACGCGGAAAGTACCGACATGGCCACGACACACGTGGTGCTTCAGTCGATACGTTCTCTTAGAGATCGTGAAAAAAAGGGATGTGAGTCGTCCTTCTCAAGCTTCTTTCAACGATCAGATATATCTAGTAAATAGCAACCGATTCCTTTGTTTCTTTATTAACTCTACCAACCACTTTTACCAAGAATCCTGACTTTTGTTGCAAAGAAATTTCGCACGACCAAAACAACGTCCAGTCGGACCATCGTGTGTGCGACAACACTTACGCCACGAATACTGTAAAACGTTCGTTCATAACCGTATGAATTATTCAGTCGCATGTTTCTTCCTTGCCACCGGAGCATAATTTGCGCGCGAGCTGCATAAATAAACGCGTCGCGTCACCGCGTGTCTTTTAGCGTTCACGCTCCATGTATTTTCGGGACCACGGATGGCTGGCCAGGAAGGAAAAAGGAAAAAGGATCAATGTCACTCCTATAAACCGCGTGTACTCGCATTTCGTCTCCGTTGCTTCTTTCACAAACCGGAGGCGTTGAACGTTGTCCGTCGACGACCTGTTGAACCGTTAACAAGCTCACGAGAAATTATCGGCCCGTCGGGATCCCTCGAAATACGCGAAATTCAGCCTCGATCGCTTCGAAACGTGATATCCTCGTGGTCTGCACATCCCCGCGCTCCGACAAACTTGCCCGCTAAATTTAAGTTTCCTAGCCCCCGATCTTAATATCCTCGACCTTCGGCGTCCAATCAGTTTCACTCTGACCAACGTATGGGGTTGCAACTATCTATTAATCGAAGCTGTTGTTCCTCTTACCTTCTTCCGTTCCTTCAAGTACTGTGCGACGAGGTGGGTCAACCCGATGGTCACATAGCGTCTTTGACCGTTTCGCGAATGGAGAAAGTGACGCTCGTTCGGAAAGAACAGTCGTGAAGAGCGGTACAAGAAGAAGACTCTCGGGAACAGAGAGTCACGTGCACAGAGGATCGCGCACGGTAGCAATCGAAATTCGTGGGCACGATTCGAGGATAGGAGTGAGAAGCAGAGAGAAACCGTGTCGTCGCGACGTGTGGACGCGTACTGCTCGAGAGACGCGGACGGCACGATCACTGGGCGTCGCGACGACGACACAACGAACACCACCACGACAACCACGACGTCGACGTCGGCGTGTGCTACTAGCGGTCGGTGGTCCAGGGACGTACGGCGGCTGCGCGAGAACCCCGATCGCGCTTCAACATTGCCCGTCCGATTAAATTAAACCCAGACACTTTTGTCTTCCCTTTTTCCTTTCGCTTCGTTCTTCTCCGTGCACCTTCTTTTCTTACTCTTCTTTACATCTGTGTCTTTTACACCCACTTTTCTACTCTCACGAATGTAGTTTTACGTCTACACCATGCCGTCCAATTAGATGAAACCTCAGATTTTCCTGTCCTTTCCCTTTCTCTTTCTCTTTCTTTTTAATTTCCTCTTATTTTCTTGTTCTTCTGCTTTTTCTTATTTATGACTCTCACTTTTCTACTCTTACCTGAAGACTACGCAGTCTTTGTTTGAATTAAACTTAAACTTTCGTCTTCCCTACTACTTTAACTATTTTAACTACTTATTATACGTTTGAAAATATTCCCCTAAAATTCAATATATTGAAAAAGCTAAAATTGAAACTTCTGACACGATTTATTCCATTAAATTCTTCAATTCTAATGTAATGAGCAATTTAAAAATTTTCTACGATAAATTTTCTACTAAATATTGCAAATAGAAAAGTGGCCTAAGCGCTCAATAGCAGGAGTGTACGTAGTCTAGTTTCCGTAATACCACAATTCATAATGCCTATTTTCCCAAACGCGGTTCGTAAAAAAGATTCGACATCGATATCCCGTGTGTCGCTCCGCGCACCCGTCGCAACCCGACTTCACAAAGCAAAGATTTTCTCAGAGACAAAAGTCGCGCGCCATACGCCGGATACTTTTGTCATAAAAATTCGACTCGCTCGTCGAGAGCGATTCAACTTGAACTCCACGACAGGCGGCTTTTATCTTCGACCACGTTTTACCGACGTCGTTCAGAAGGACTTATCGATCCTCCTCCGGCAGTGATCGCGGAGAAAGTCGACTGGCAAAAGTGGTATCGTACGGTCACGCGGACGTAGATAACGGCCACGGATGTGCCGTTGCACGTTGCACTTATTGTCATGATTTCCATAAGATCCAGACGGGACACCTACACAAATAATATTAAAATAAGACGCAACCGTGAGCGTTTTTGAGGAATCGAACCGGGGGTTGGAGAATAGTTTTCCAAGGTAAACCATTGAAAGAGTACAACGTGCTGAATGCTGGAAAAGATACTTTGCATTCGTGAAATTTTCAGCGTTCAGCGCAAAGTTACGCGAACGTTGCGGGAATGCACTTTGCCAAAGTGGCACGTTTTATTGCTAGGTTGAACGTGGTTTGCTTAAGAATACTGTGTAACAATATATGGAGAAAATTCTCGGTTGTGTGCATAAATAGATTTGAAAATGCCATCGGTGATAGAGAGAAATTCTGTATAAATACGGAAAAATAGTTCTTGGAGACACGAGAGAAACTGTTTCAATTTTATGGATGTTTATTCAACTCTCTAACTATAAATATGAGTGTCGATTGAAGAGTACTCATAGGAAGCAGTATAAATGGTAAAGTTTTAATTGAATTATGCTTTTGTAGCACATTCTGAAATAAAAAGGACATACCGAAAAAGTATGTTTTTGGTTTTCTACACGAATAATCTAAAAACAAACAGGTTTTTTTGGTATTTGTATTAGCTGTAAATTTAAATGTATGGCACACTGAGTTTCTCTACGTCAAAGAAAAGAATTTTCTACGAACATGATTTCCCTTTGTTATATTTTCAGTCTCATTTAACAACAAAAGAATCAAATTTTACGAATAATCGGCGTAATATTTTATGCTGATTATGCTTGACATCATCTTTAATCCTCCGTTTTTTCCTCTTAAAAGAAGTCATTTCAACTCGCGAAAACATCGGAGGGCTATTCCTTAAGGGGAATCTCTATAGTTCACCTTTCGAAGGAGGAAACGTTTCGATCAAACTTTTTCAAGATTATCACTCGAACCTTTTATCGCAGAAGAAACTTGCAGAATTAGCAGTTCGTCTTTGTAAACTAGATTTCCTTTGAAGTATACGACTATTAAAGCGCTGAAATTGAATTATGAGATCATTAATTGACTACTTTCTTGGAGGACGTGTGTGGCGGACGACAATTTCCTATATAAATTTCCAATATAAATCTCGGAGACATATTGCCCGAGGGTAGCACACCGATACGAGCAACGGCGCATTTTTCGCCACGCATTTTTGCCGGGACGATCCAATACGTCGCGTCCAATATCGAGCTGAACTACTGTAAATCCGACGCTTTATGGCTTTCTCGTGTCGCAACATCTTTCGTTCTCATCAACTTGTTTCTCATGCAAATTCACGTAACATTCGTTTCGAACGTCCATCGAGTTATTGCATCGTCCGGTTATAAATCTGTTGTTCCTTTCTCGATAAATAAAGATACCGTTTCGTGAACGAATGGCTATGCGAGAATACGTTGATCGAGATATCTCTTTAATAAACTGCCACGAAACGAGAGACTCTGTAAACGCGATATCCAATCCTTGCAATCGCTAGGAAACGCGTCCATTTGTTAATTAGTTTTTTTACGATCAAAGTCGTAAACTATTTTTAACGATAATCTCGCAGCGTTCTTATTGATTTTGATCGACCGAGACATTTTTGCGCGTCGAATATCGGATGCCCCTTGAGGGATAAAGTCGTTCCTAAAAAGAGACTTCTGCCAAGAGAAAACAAGAAAAAGAACGCCCGAAGAATCTATCGAAGCGTCGAAACACCTTCAACTCCGTTGAATGCCGTGTTTTTCTCACTATTTATCGAAACAGAAAACGTTGACGGATAAGTGTCGTTCGTGAGAACGACGCGACTCGTATCGGAAACGATTTTTCAGCAATATTCGCTTCAATTTTCGACGTATTCACTGGCGCCTTTACGTCGTTATTCTAACGCAAACTTCGCTTCCCTTTCGTTTACAAGCGTTTCGTAAACCTCTGTCGTTATAAATTTATATATTAATCAATTTTTGATATTTACCCGCTCTGAGTCACAGAGAGAGAAAGTTCAAAATTCGGATCAAAAATCTAAACTGGTGTCCGGAGGGACGCTAGTTTATTCAATTTTCAACTTTATACGATGTTGTGCTATTACGATCTCGCAATCGGTGATGGCCAATATTTCATCGTTATTTCGTATCACTTTTCTGACTTTTATAAAAATTTAAATACCACCTTTCTAATTTATTTTCTAATTTAATTTGAAATAAAAATTGTTTCATATAGATCTATCAAAATTTTACTACCAATTCCAATTCAGCTCTCCAATTGTAAAAATCAAATGCTACTTTTGCTCTTTTTTTGTAATTTAATTTATAAATTCTGATTATTACATTAACATCGTCTTTCATCCTCTATTTTTCTAATGCCGAAATGCAATCCTCTTTTCAAAAGCTTTCTTAAACATTGAAACGAATTATCATCACCTGTAATAACCCTGAAACATCATCCATTTACGTGCACGAAGGCACTCGCGCGAGGACGTGCGGATGCTCGAGGATAATGGGATGAAATTTCCAGGAAAGGTTACCCGGACGAACTGGAAGCCTCCAATCTGGCTGACTTCCTGTTAGACGTTCCACGTGCTCCCATATCAACTCACGAATATACATAGATGCAATCATCGCGCGCACCACCGTCGAACAATTGGCTGTTTCGTTGCGAATTTGGCGAATTTACATGAGAGGTCCATGTTAAGAAAGATGTTATAAGAAACGATCGAATCGTCTCTGTATAGTCTGTGTTCTCGCAAACTCTTCACTATGAGGCACGCAATTTCGCAAGAGAGAGAAAGAGAAAAAGAATTAAGATGATTAAGAAACACAGATTGGAACAATTCGTGTTTTCCTTCCGTGTGACGATGAAGGAAACGTTTCAACTTGATAATGATGAATCGAGGAAAACACCCTCCATTCTTAAAGATAGAAACGCTCGTTATTAACAGGAAGGAAATCGTTAAGAAGTTAGAATCGGCCATGCTTTACGAATCATCTTCTTTATGATGGAGTTACGAGCTCCTGCCAGAATGATCGTCAGCCGTAAACTTAGTCTACATCTCTAGCTGCTCGAAATTTTCCTCGCTAATTCTTGAGGAAATCGAACACCTCGTTATAAGTGACACGGAAAGTTTGCTCGTAAAACGTTTGACATTCCAGAAAGTAACGCAATCTTGGCTGACTGACTTGGCGGAATTGACTTCATGTGTTACCGCAAGCAGTCGGTTTTCTGGAAAACATTTCGTCTGTTGAAACCATTCACGAGGAGATGTAAATAAATCTTGCATTTCATGGGACTTCATGTCCCATGATCTGAAACACCGAAATAATCCAAAAATCAATAGCACTTTAGCGCAATCAACGCTTAAACAGTAGAAAAAACTGGAAAACTACATCAAGTAAAACGATCAAAATTGATCAAGTAGGGAATGCGCCAAAGAAATGATTTTTTAAATATATAACAGTGTTATCAAATTGTCAATGCCGAAACATGAAGCTAGTATACAACTAAAATCATTCTACTATATATTACAAAGAGCTCTATCCACGTGTTACTGAACTATGATGGTTCATCTTTCATATAAATTAAAATTCTAAAGTTATTAATAAAACAAAGAACTTAGCAATTAATAAAGTAAACTAAAGAACCTATCAGCTGAAATCAATTTTATTTTATTAAAAGTTTGATATAATAGGACAAAAATTAGATAAAAAGAACAACCCTCTAATTTACAGACATAATTATCGTAGAAGAAATGATTTTCTAAAATATCCTAGATTTTCTAAAACATTGATGCACGAAAAATATACAATTTCGCATGAAATATTTTCCATATGCTTACAAATTATCCAGATATCAAAACTATACGTTATTTATTTTTCATTAATCCAATGGATATGTACATTTACACAAACACCTAACCGAGATCGCACCCAATCAATTCGTATTACTTGAGTCATTAAATTTTGTAACGAGCATTCTGATTTGGATATTTCATAGAATTTTCCATATCTAGCGCATTTCACGTACAATCTTCTTTTGTTGAAGTCAAAACGATTTGCGAAATAAATTTAACAAGACATATTTAATTACCATTAGGTATGATCCAGGCATCATTCCCATTAAATTCCACAATCCATGTCATTCCATCTTTGATCTATCCACTTGAAAGTCGATAAATCTGAAACAGACTCATTTGTTGGATTAGTAGTTTAAAAAACTTAACAAAAAAATTCCACACCACTAAAACAGTCCCGACATTTGAAAGAAAAAGCGAATGAATAGCCAGAAGGGCTATTAAAAAACAAGCATTTACTCAACAACACAATAACCAGAAGGGCTACTGTACAATTATCTACGTTACAAATCCGAGCAACAATCCGTATCTTGTTTCGCAATACTAATTCACTAGCACTAATTGAGAAATAGGAAATTTTCAAAATTCAACGCAAAGAGTGCTTCGTCATGTTCAAAACTCCCGAAAATAGGTACGCGACGTTATTAATCTATGCACTCGTGTTTAAAATTGCGCAACACTAATTGCGACGAGTCCAGTGCAACCATGCTGGAGGTTGCTGATGAATAACTACTTCTTGTAACTGCATCAGGTGATTCAGGAGCAGGAACAGCCTTCCACGAATTCAGCGGAAGAACTTGGGCATTTTACAAACGCAACGCTACATAAAGAAACGCGATCATTCATTGTCGCAACGCTAACAGTAAAAGTAAAACTGGAAATCGCGATGAAACAATGTCGCAACACTAGCTTTAAAGCTAAACTCAATTAAAAATTATTATTAACAATAGAAAACTGTACGAACGAAAAGCTATTTCAAATACTCTAACAGTGTAAAATTAATTAAAAGCAATAACTCTATAATTTAATTCCAAACAATAAAAAACAAAATGAATTTTATTATGTACAATTACAAGACAACAATAACTATAACACAACTTTAAAAATTCACAATCGCGAAATCATAATTCGCAGCTTTAAAACAAACACGATTATCATTTTCTCGCAACTCTAACTTAAACCGTAATCAATTTCTCGCAACACTAATAAACAGGTGCGCAACTGTTTCGTAACTCTAATACAACCCGTAATCCATTTCTCGCAACACTCGCAACACTCGCAACAAGAAAAAACCCGAATTGCCCAAAACGAAGATGAACGATGATGGAGGAGAAAAAAAAAATACAACTACAAATACTAAAGAAGCATAGTGACAAAGTAGTAACGAGAATGACTTCCCATGCTCTGAATTCATTTAAATGATCCAGAGGATGAGACGCCATGTGTTGTGACCCTCTTCGTGGCAATTTGCCGGGCCTCTTCTTTCTTCGAGCGCAATGCCATTTAGCTCGAGTCTTTCTAATCGCAAACCAAAAAATAACTTATAAAGGTGAAATGAAAAGATAAACCACGGAAGCTGACTCCAGTACACATGGACGACCATCGATCATAGAGATCGCTGTCCGTTCGCACGTATGTGCTCGAGCAATACTTGTATAAACGTTCGTTTCGGGACCTACTCGCGACCTATCCGCGACCACGACCGCGAAACTAAATTCGAAAAATCGAAGAGTAAAACCAGAGACAAATGGCATGCTCCATTTGTACCAATTTCACTGTCGATGTTCCAAATTAGATTCCCTGAAACAGATTGGACACGCGAAAAGGGGATACGCGACCAGAGACTGTGCCAACCTGCCCGGCCCTACCTACTTATAATTAAACACAGGCACACCAGAAAGTAAGCTACCTATCCTAATCAGTCGCCCTATATTTAAAAAATGGCAAAAGAGGCACACCAACACACTCATTCCACGGTTCTCACACATACCACTCGGGCGCAGACCTAAACTAGAGAGGACGTCCCGGGACGCCTTCGACACCCGAGCTCAACACGGAACTTACACACTCTAATTTACGTACCATTTTTCTGAAATCGACTGACAATGGCTAGCGACCATTGCGAAAAACGTGATTTAAGCACGTTTATATCTACAGCTACGTAAGACATTAATAACTGAGAGAAGATACATGTAATTATTATAGAAGTTACATGTGCACATTGACTTAGCATCATCATTATAATTAATAACGTAGTTAAAATAATAACAACAATAATAATAATATAATTATAGTGTATTTATTACGTATTATGATAATAAATTTACAATTCTTTAAATTAGTGCGTAAATATTTTTAATATTTCAACTTATAATGAATGGAACAATAAGAACGACGCAATTCCACATCCTAACCACACTCACACATGCGGAAAATACGTCGTGCACGATACGCTAACACAATGTCAGTCGCTGAGAAATTTTTTATAAAATTACAAACTACAGTCATCGTGCCCAATGTCTTTCACCCACCCAAGTAGCACCTGAGCACGTGAGTGAGATCCTGACAATGAACACGGAAGGAGTTAAACCTGAAAATCCTGAACTAAAAAAATGATTAGTTTATATAATTTGTATCTAACGGACTATTGCATTATTTTATTTCAAATTGTAATGACACTATTCTTTCAAAAATTATTGAAATTGAAGAAAGAGAATAAAGAAAATGATTGAATTTATTAAACAAGATAGTATGAAATCTAATAATTAACTCAAACAATCAAAATCAAACAATTGACTCTAAATTAAACATTAATAGAAATAACCTCAAGCGATTTCTTCATCAAAGCATATTTTCGAAAATGCGAAAGCAGTATTCAAACTTGTTGCCTTGATTCAAAAATCTACCTGTCGCGAAGTATCTTCTTGCACATAAAATTTCATATATTTCATTACGGAAAGAATTGTAATCTATTATATATAATTAAATTGAAGTTCATACTTACAAAATTCAATCAATTAAATCATTTAATACTATTATAAAAGGGAAGATAAAGTTGGAAATCATTAATTATTAATTATTATGACAAAATATATTATCAGTATATCAACAATTAATAACTACCTCTTTCATAGCAACGAAGTCGGAGAATATCCGTCTTCTCTACTACGAAATGATCAAACGAAATCATTTTAATAATAATTATTTATATACTCATATGGATATTTTACTTTTGCAAACATTCATACTGAAGATATTTTGACTTTACAAATAATTATTATAACTGCATATATTCAAACTAATTAAAATCTCGATGTGCAAGAAGCCCTATCCTAGTCTAATACACAAAACACTTGAATGAATGTTACTTCTCACGGGTATAAAAAATACCCGCGGTCACTATGCTCGTCAAAAATCCTGCGTATACAACCAGTCACCCGTGCCGATTCGGACCTTTCGTCCTACGACATGATTGAGTGACCGGAGGAACATAAATGCATGCGACTCACACGACAGATGTGAAGAACGTTGTCATCGATACTGCAGTGGAGCGGGAAAAGTTATCGTGAAAACTCTCATCAAGTAGATACCCATGATGAAAGTGAAAAATTTTCTGAAAAGCATCAAAAATTTTGTTTCTAGAGACACAGTGTTATTTGTGAAAATTTAAATTTTAATAATGATAAAAATTCGGGCTAATAATTTGAAGTGTTTTTATTTTATAATTATAATTTTACATTCGATTTCAATAGAAATTATAGGGAATAGAATTCAAATACAACAAGCTAAAGTACTTACGTTTTTTAACTTTTAAAGCATCATAAAATCCTTGGAAAATTAGGGGAAGTAGAAATTATAGAAAATCTGTAACAAAACACTAAACATTAGAATTTATGTTTCAAAGCAAAGCAAAATCTTAAGTTAGATATACCGAGAGATTCTTACATTCTTGGGTTTAAGGCAACAGTTGGATTTTCCCCCAAAAATACGAAAAATTTGTTGCTCACGTCTGTAACTAAACATTATACATTATACTTTGTTGTAAAATTTTAAAAATTGAGTAAATTGAAATACAGTATATAGAACTACTTACGATCTTGATCTCCTGGGGAGACCCTATTCTCTTGAGCACTGACTCTAATATACCGAAAACGAATGTTGAATAAGAAAAGGTTATCAACGCGCGTGTTTAAGCAACAATCGGACTTTTGACTCACTGACTCTAACTTTGCGAATTATAATTTAAATGAATTAATAATCTAATTTAATGAGACCCATTTTGCTCAAAAAAATATTAAAATACTGCGCAACAAACACTGACTCTAACAACTGCATTGCGCGCTGTTACAAACACTTTCTGAAAATAATAAATATGTATGAAAATAATGAATCTTGAATATGTATTGCGTGTTGGTGTTCGAAAAAACTAAATATATTGGAGCAAGCTATAGTACAATAACGTACGAAAATATTTAAATTTAATAATCTAATGTATATCCATTTAAAAGTATTGTATATACTATTGAGGCACTATGATCTCTATATTCGAAGTAAAACATTAATTGATCTAATCTTTTTCATTTTCATCCTTGTATCACAAATAATTATAAAAATACAATTTTTAAAATAATTACAAATCTAATGCGACGTGATACGTGTTGTTACGAAGTTCGACAGCCGAATGACTCTCCGCGACACGTTTCGTCCTTCAGTTGAGAAAGCAGTGGAGGATGGGGTGATCCTGTCCGAACAGGCACGACAATTAAGACGAACATAAACATTTTGTTCGTGTTGTTGCTTTTTACTTCGAATTTCGAGCACTAAGCTCTCTACGTTTTACTTTATATGAAAACTGAACAATTTCATTACATTACGCAGTAAAATTATTATTTTAACTATTAAATACGTACATTCCTAACAAATTATTGTTAATATAATTATTAGAATTGTTAAGAATTACGCAGTATGAAATTAAAGTATCAACAAACAATAAAAGTATATCTGTAAAAACATATAATAAAATATGTATATATTTATATGTACATATGTATATTTATATATATATAAAACAATGACAATTGTCAATTACAAGGTTACAATATTTGCACTGGTTAGTTTTGAATTAAATTTTGATATAAAACTATAAATAACTTTAAGCATAGTATGTTCCGACTGAATGTTTATATGCAATTAAATGTAATAATTATTTTAAAAAATTTTTAAAATTATATGTAATAATTATTTGGTTAAATCTTACCTTCAGTCGAAGCTAAAAGGGCAATTTTATCTTAAAAATTCACAACACAAACACTAATCTGACAGCATTTGATTTATATTTTTACCTCAGAACTTTTGGATGATACTTCTTTCTGGATGATTCTTCTGGATAATAATTTCTTCTTTACAGGCGGGACGTCCTTCTTTACAGGTGGGGCGTTCTCCTTTCCGCCATGTTTCCCGCTAAAAATCGATCGTGAGAAATATCCATTATTTCGATAATCGTAGGAAGTATTTTGCGTATTTCACCGTTTGGGGCGCTGTAATCGTACGTTTCGAGCGAAACGATAATTTGGAATAAAAAATAAAACATGCCGGTCTAAATCAAATACACAAAATTCATAAATTAAAAATGTTGTTAACATACCAAATTTGCACTCTAGTCATCAAGATGTTCTTTCGAAGTGGTGTCAGCAATCAGTCGACAAATCTGTACGAATGAAAACTAAAAACTTAAGATTAGACCTAACAATATTAAAATAATGCAATAAATAAGCACAAATTCTACCTCAGAAACATATGATATATTTTCTTTACTTTTAACATACGATATTTTACATGATAAATCCAAAAATTGCGTAGTTGAACAAAGGGAACCGAACAAAGTTCATAAAATTATAGAATATCGTTATGACAGCATCCAAAAATGTATTAAACAACAATATATAAGTTAAACGAACCTGATAGTACACTGTAGAAGGTGGTATAATAATAATGAAAATGTTACGCACTAACAAAATTCACAACTTTCAAACAGATCGACACGTCTCAACGCCATGACACCCGAAACCGGAATTACGACATCTCCCGCCAAATTCTCTTCTAGTCGCTTTCCTATTGGCTAACGCGACGTGCATGCCCATTGGCTCAAAGCGGCGCGCTATTGAAATATTTTACGCGCGCATTCAAAACTCAATCAAGGTACTTTGAATTTCCAAACAAAATAATTATACAGAATTTATGAAGAATTTGTGATGCAATTTTATTTTTTTATATATGTGTGTGTATATGTGTATATACACATAAAATAAGAAGGTAGCCATGTTACAAGGTCACAATATTTGTAATGGCTAGAATGGACTTTTTATCTGAAAACTTTTGGGCGATAATTCTTTTCGAACGATTCTTCTGTATAATACTTTCTTCTTTACAGATGGGCCGTGCTCCATTCCGCCATGCTTCCCACTCGATCATGAAAAACACCGATTATTTCGATAATAGTATGAATTATATTGCGTGTTTCACCGTTGAGCGCAGTAATAGGATGTTTCAGGTGAAATGATAATTTGGAATAAAAAATAAAACACGCTGGTCTAAATCAAATACACAATATTCATATCGAATTCTTAAAAAAGAATAAAAATATTCATAAACTATATAAAAAATTGTTAATTTTAAATTGTTATAATTTCACGAACAAAAAATTATAGAACAATTAACTTGATCTTATTTTAAAGAATAAAGTTTTCACTTGTTGAGTTTTGTTTCGTTCAAAGATATTTATTTTTACATCATGCATAAGGTGAAAAAGTAAGAATATTTCCTTCTTGAAAATTGTAAAAATTTAAACATCTCGCCGGCCCGGAATTTTTTTCATCATTGAACAATTTTTTTTCATGCTCAAGTTAATCATGTCCTTAAAAATTAAAATCTTCTCTTTATAGTGTGTTCTTTTCTAAAAATTGAACTATTTAATTAAACTCAAATAAATATTCTTAAATATATAATTATAGTTTTTCTTTAACGATTTAATAAATGCAGCAAATAATATATTGGAATAATTTTATTGACATATAACAATAATCTAATAAATCAATAATTTAATAAATTTTTTAACAATCTTACATTATTTGATGTATAATTCATAACATAATTGTATCACGTATTACTAATTGTAAATGTATACGTAGTTGTATGCATGCTCGTATTATAACCTTAAAATGTCGAAAAACATAACCTTAAATATGTACCAGAATTTTCGTATTAAACTCGATTTCAAATATTATAATGATGTGCGCCGTTTTTGTTGGATTTTTATCGATTGTACTAAGATGTTACAAATTGATGATATAAAAGAACATATTAAAAAACTGTTTGGTATTAATGATCCGTTTGACTTGTTCTTAAATGAAAATGAATATCTACCACCTAAAGAAAACATACAAGTCCTAAAAGAGAATGAAATTATTTTGTAAGAATTCTTGCAACAAAAATGTTAAACTATTGTATTATTTCAATCAATATGTTTCAGGGTTTCTCCCGGATCTCACTTAAGCAATAATCAATTTAACAATTTACCATTAAGTATTGAATTTTCATCAATAGATGCAAACAAACAGGAACTAGAAGGTAATTTTGCATATCCAGAACAAATTGAAGAATTAATTTCCCAATCAGGTAAGAATTCAGCTCGACAAGAACAGTTGTCAAATAATTTTCCTGCAGTATTATCAAGCCAACAAGATTTGTCAACTGACACAACAAATAACTTTCAGAGTGGTGAAGAAAGTAAGAAAAAATAAGTATAATTGAATTAAATTATTTAATGCCACCATATCTTCTATTGCTTACAATGACATTGTATTTTTTAGTGTATGATACTTCAAATCCAGAAATTCTTGACACACTTCCAAGAAGAAAACGTGTAAGGCATCGAAAGAAAAAGACAAAAGTTGATACGCAATTAACAGAAGAAGACAAACCTGCGAAACCCAAGATTACAAATTCCATTATATCCAGCACTATTTCTTCTTGCAAACATATTCGTTTTGATAATGTAGACAACAAAATTATTGTGAATGATCAATTTATATGTCCAGCACCATCAAATCGAGTCGATACTGTTCACAAACTTAAAAATTTATTATCATTGAGTAAAAATGCCATTCCACTTACTTTTGAAAACAACAGAATAAAGGGTATGACGTGTAAAAAAGAGAAAGAGGAAAAAGAAAACGTTGAGGACACTGTAGCCAATGTAGTCTCTAAAAATATTAATGGAAATACAGCTTCAACTGAAAGATTGGAAGAAGTAAACAAGTTTTTGGATATAGATTTTGAAACGTATGAAGTTATGGTAGTGAAACCAAAAATTGAAGATATTATAGCGTTCAAGGTAATTTTTAGAAATGTTAATCATTATTATGGTATTACATACCATTCATACGATTCATTTTTAGATGCTCAAAATTGGGACAGATTATACGCCACAAATGTCGAATTTTATTGTGGCAGAAGTTATATTCTATTGTTCAGAAAAATCATTATATAAACTCAAAATATTGCGTATGTAATTTGATATAATTTATGCACATGAAATATATATATATATATATAATATTTTTTATTATTTTTTCATTAATTATAATGTAAAAATGTTTTTGTATGCAGAAGGTTTGTCAGAAGTGCAGGTGCCAATTGGAAAATTTACAATTATGGAAGAGACAGAAGAACGTGTGTTGAATGATATAATTACATTACATCATGCACAAATAGTAAAACCTAGACTTGTATCTAATTCAGATAAAGCGATTAGTTCTTCTAATTAAATATTGGATACACAATTAATAATATTACATATATTTTTATATATTTTAAATTTAATATATCTATGAAAAAAATTAAATATATCAATAGCAGAGTATAATATTGATATCGATATAAGTAACAAAATTTATAAGAATTACCTTTTCCTTGGTGTTTAGTACAGTATTGATACGAACATTAAGCGTTATTAAGATTATGTTGTAGTTTTTACACGTTCACTTGAACTTCACTTTGTCCTTACTTATTCTTAACAAATTTCGTTAATTAATCGGAATAATTAAAACCAAATTAATAGCGAAGAAATTAGTAAATGTAACGTAATAATGACATACAATTTCATCCCGGCATATGTTCACATGTGTGGACACCTATTTTCGAGTAAAGTTTCAGTACTATTTCACAAAATTTCTTCTGACACCGATTTAGAAATAAAATGTTTCCATATTCTCTCTTTTTTATCCGTTTTATTGACATATTTAATCTAATTGTACAAATGTGTCCGTTTCGTTCAAAAATTAAAGCAACTGCACGGGCAGATGCGTTAACTGAAATTTTTGTCTTTAATTTTATTCTGATTGGTTAATGCGAGTTTGTTCTACCAATGAAATTTGAATATGAATCAGCTGAGCAGCCTTAGAATTTCGCGCGTATTTATTATTTTTTGTGGAAATAATAATATCTATGTAGAATATTATTTTGTATCAAAAAATAATACATGGCATAATTATAAAAGAAAATATATAAATTGCTTATTATAAACTAATCAATTAAATTCAAGTAAACAAATTTTTTAAGAAAATTCAGTCTAGAAAATGTTGAATGCTCTGATTGGCTAATCCAAATTTGTTTTGCCAATGAGATTTGAATATAAATCAGCAGAGCAGTCTTGGAATTTCGCGCGTATTTATTATTCTTTATGGAAATACACATATCTATGTAGAATATTATTTTGCATTAAAAAATAATATATCGCGTAATTATAAGAAAAAATATACAAATTGCTGATTATAAATTATCGATAAAATTGAATTAAACAAATTTTTTAACAAAATTCAATCTAGAAAATGTTGAATGCTCTGATTGGCTGATCCAAATTTGTTCTGCCAATGAGAATTGAATATGAATCAGGAAAGCAGCCTTAAAATTTCGCGCGTCTTCAATATTTTTTATGGAAATACATATATCTATGTAGAATATTATTTTGTATTAAAAAATAGTATATCGTATAATTATAAGAAAAAATATACAAATTGCTCATTATAAATTATAAAGAAGACAATTGATAAAATAGAATTAAACAAATTTTTCAATAATATTTCAATAATATTCAACCTAGAAAATGTTAGCGAATGATTCTTTTGAAAATTTAATTGGTAAACTTTTTAAAATTTCAATTTAATTAATGGCTAACTAGTTTTCTGATGATTTTGATTGGCAACTAAATTCGCTTTAGCAATCCCGGCCCAGCAGATCGTATCATCGCTGAATCATTCGTCCTGTGATTACGAATCTCATCGTGGACGAAATAGCTAGAATTAGTTCCAGGACAGCGAAGAACTTGTTTGCATATATCAGAAATCAGAGTAAACAGCTATATATCCCTTTCGGTTGCGTGATTAATAATCCACACCTAGAGAAAATTATACAATTGCACGGAATAGATTTAATATAATTTTGTTAACTGCCTTTGTTCTCTGTAACGATTAGACGTCCTAACGAATAAACTTCTGTAATTTACAGAGAAATTCTTAACCTTATCCCTACCTCTGTTCCTTCTTTTTCTCTTATGTGCCATAATAATAATAAAATAATGAAAATTAACTCCGTAATACGTTGCACAATTTTTTTCCACATTTTATTGAATTCATTATTCTTTTAAAATTAAACTGTTATGAATGTTAAGATTATTTTAAATTTTTGTTATTCAACCCTAATGTTCAAAATTCAATAAAAATGGCGAGAAAATTATACAACTAGTTTTAAAGGCTCAGTGTAAAGAGAAGATTTCACTTTTTAAGATCATGATTGATCTGATCATGCAAAAAAAATTGTTCAGTAATGAAAAAACTTCCAAATATTCCAAATATTATAATATTACAAATAAATAAGAAGAACTTTTTAACTTTAATAACTTTAATAAATTATAATAATTAATATTTAAATAACAATTTAATTTATAACACAAATTGATAACTATTTCCTCTGTTCAATGATGACGGAAAGAATGAATAACTAACTATACAATACGGTCTATATATACTTTTCTATAAATAAATAAACATAGTAATAACATTTCCATGGTAATAGAATAAAATAAAATAACAATTTATAAAATTTCTTATGTTAAAGGTGTATGTATATAGTTGGCGATTTGGGTTTACAGGAAACGTACTTTACGACAGAACGATTGCTTTATTGCAGATGGCAATGATTTTCATTTTGACGAAGTAACGGTCGCTACATTACCCTCCTCCAAGTCGCTCGATCCATAAGAGCGGATAGACGATACAGGTGTCTTACTATATGTTTGATGTTGTTCTTCTTCATGTAATTCTACGTATGCTGGTTTTAAACGTTCTGTTGATATAGTAGTTTCCTTGCCTTTATAATCTAAAGGAAATAAATTATCCGAAATATGCTTTAGTACCCGATATGGACCTTCATAAGGTTGTTCCAAAAGTTGTTTAACATGATCAATTCGTACGAAAACATGCGTTGTTCAAAAATATTATTAAATACAAAATATGATCGTCTAGAGTGATATCTCGTTGGTTTTGGACGTATAGTCTGCATATAATTTCTAAATTTAGTAATGTTAAAATTTGTATTATTTTCAGTATCAACGAAAAATTCTCCAGGTAATCCACATAACATTTCAGCAGCGGTTGCTTGTAAATCTTCTTTGTAACTATTCCTCAAGCATAAATGTTGGGATAATCCTATCAGTTACGTTCGCCAATAAATCTGAATCTAATATTCACTATAGTTTGCGCGAAATTATGCACTTACTAGTGGCACTACCTCTAGCGCAAACGAAATTCAAACATTCTTTATATACATACACTATACTTAAACGAAACATAAAACTTAGGCTCTTTAAAATCGGAGACGCAACCATAGCAGTTCAAAATGATTCCTCTTATTTAATTTCTTCTCGTAATTTGTGGAAAATCTGTCACCTGTCACATGTTTATTAAAAATGGTGACGTCATTAATTGATTACTCGGTGGTAATAAAGTAGAAATCTTTATAACAGCGCCCTAAACGCGCTATTACAGCGCCCTAACGGTGAAACACGCAATATAATTCCTGCTATTATCGAAATAATCGGTGTTTCTCATGATCGAGTGGGAAGCATGGCGGAATGGAGCACGGCACATCTGTAAAGAAGAAAGTATTATACAGAAGAATCGTTCGAAAAGAATTATCGCCCAAAAGTTTTCAGATAAAAAGTCCATTCTAGCCATTACAAATATTGTGACCTTGTAACATGGCTACCTTCTTATTTTATGTGTATATACACATATACACACACATATATAAAAAAATAAAATTGCATCACAAATTCTTCATAAATTCTGTATAATTATTTTGTTTGGAAATTCAAAGTACCTTGATTGAGTTTTGAATGCGCGCGTAAAATATTTCAATAGCGCGCCGCTTTGAGCCAATGGGCATGCACGTCGCGTTAGCCAATAGGAAAGCGACTAGAAGAGAATTTGGCGGGAGATGTCGTAATTCCGGTTTCGGGTGTCATGGCGTTGAGACGTGTCGATCTGTTTGAAAGTTGTGAATTTTGTTAGTGCGTAACATTTTCATTATTATTATACCACCTTCTACAGTGTACTATCAGGTTCGTTTAACTCATATATTGTTGTTTAATACATTTTTGGATGCTGTCATAACGATATTCTATAATTTTATGAACTTTGTTCGGTTCCCTTTGTTCAACTACGCAATTTTTGGATTTATCATGTAAAATATCGTATGTTAAAAGTAAAGAAAATATATCATATGTTTCTGAGGTAGAATTTGTGCTTATTTATTGCATTATTTTAATATTGTTAGGTTTAATCTTAAGTTTTTAGTTTTCATTCGTACAGATTTGTCGACTGATTGCTGACACCACTTCGAAAGAACATCTTGATGACTAGAGTGCAAATTTGGTATGTTAACAACATTTTTAATTTATGAATTTTGTGTATTTGATTTAGACCGGCATGTTTTATTTTTTATTCCAAATTATCGTTTCGCTCGAAACGTACGATTACAGCGCCCCAAACGGTGAAATACGCAAAATACTTCCTACGATTATCGAAATAATGGATATTTCTCACGATCGATTTTTAGCGGGAAACATGGCGGAAAGGAGAACGCCCCACCTGTAAAGAAGGACGTCCCGCCTGTAAAGAAGAAATTATTATCCAGAAGAATCATCCAGAAAGAAGTATCATCCAAAAGTTCTGAGGTAAAAATATAAATCAAATGCTGTCAGATTAGTGTTTGTGTTGTGAATTTTTAAGATAAAATTGCCCTTTTAGCTTCGACTGAAGGTAAGATTTAACCAAATAATTATTACATATAATTTTTAAAATTTTTTAAAATAATTATTACATTTAATTGCATATAAACATTCAGTCGGAACATACTATGCTTAAAGTTATTTATAGTTTTATATCAAAATTTAATTCAAAACTAACCAGTGCAAATATTGTAACCTTGTAATTGACAATTGTCATTGTTTTATATATATATAAATATACATATGTACATATAAATATATACATATTTTATTATATGTTTTTACAGATATACTTTTATTGTTTGTTGATACTTTAATTTCATACTGCGTAATTCTTAACAATTCTAATAATTATATTAACAATAATTTGTTAGGAATGTACGTATTTAATAGTTAAAATAATAATTTTACTGCGTAATGTAATGAAATTGTTCAGTTTTCATATAAAGTAAAACGTAGAGAGCTTAGTGCTCGAAATTCGAAGTAAAAAGCAACAACACGAACAAAATGTTTATGTTCGTCTTAATTGTCGTGCCTGTTCGGACAGGATCACCCCATCCTCCACTGCTTTCTCAACTGAAGGACGAAACGTGTCGCGGAGAGTCATTCGGCTGTCGAACTTCGTAACAACACGTATCACGTCGCATTAGATTTGTAATTATTTTAAAAATTGTATTTTTATAATTATTTGTGATACAAGGATGAAAATGAAAAAGATTAGATCAATTAATGTTTTACTTCGAATATAGAGATCATAGTGCCTCAATAGTATATACAATACTTTTAAATGGATATACATTAGATTATTAAATTTAAATATTTTCGTACGTTATTGTACTATAGCTTGCTCCAATATATTTAGTTTTTTCGAACACCAACACGCAATACATATTCAAGATTCATTATTTTCATACATATTTATTATTTTCAGAAAGTGTTTGTAACAGCGCGCAATGCAGTTGTTAGAGTCAATGTTTGTTGCGCAGTATTTTAATATTTTTTTGAGCAAAATGGGTCTCATTAAATTAGATTATTAATTCATTTAAATTATAATTCGCAAAGTTAGAGTCAGTGAGTCAAAAGTCCGATTGTTGCTTAAACACGCGCGTTGATAACCTTTTCTTATTCAACATTCGTTTTCGGTATATTAGAGTCAGTGCTCAAGAGAATAGGGTCTCCCCAGGAGATCAAGATCGTAAGTAGTTCTATATACTGTATTTCAATTTACTCAATTTTTAAAATTTTACAACAAAGTATAATGTATAATGTTTAGTTACAGACGTGAGCAACAAATTTTTCGTATTTTTGGGGGAAAATCCAACTGTTGCCTTAAACCCAAGAATGTAAGAATCTCTCGGTATATCTAACTTAAGATTTTGCTTTGCTTTGAAACATAAATTCTAATGTTTAGTGTTTTGTTACAGATTTTCTACAATTTCTACTTCCCCTAATTTTCCAAGGATTTTATGATGCTTTAAAAGCTAAAAAACGTAAGTACTTTAGCTTGTTGTATTTGAATTCTATTCCCTATAATTTCTATTGAAATCGAATGTAAAATTATAATTATAAAATAAAAACACTTCAAATTATTAGCCCGAATTTTTATCATTATTAAAATTTAAATTTTCACAAATAACACTGTGTCTCTAGAAACAAAATTTTTGATGCTTTTCAGAAAATTTTTCACTTTCATCATGGGTATCTACTTGATGAGAGTCTTCACGATAACTTTTCCCGCTCCAGTGCAGTATCGATGACAACGTTCTTCACATCTGTCGTGTGAGTCGCATGCATTTATGTTCCTCCGGTCACTCAATCATGTCGTAGGACGAAAGGTCCGAATCGGCACGGGTGACTGGTTGTATACGCAGGATTTTTGACGAGCATAGTGACCGCGGGTATTTTTTATACCCGTGAGAAGTAACATTCATTCAAGTGTTTTGTGTATTAGACTAGGATAGGGCTTCTTGCACATCGAGATTTTAATTAGTTTGAATATATGCAGTTATAATAATTATTTGTAAAGTCAAAATATCTTCAGTATGAATGTTTGCAAAAGTAAAATATCCATATGAGTATATAAATAATTATTATTAAAATGATTTCGTTTGATCATTTCGTAGTAGAGAAGACGGATATTCTCCGACTTCGTTGCTATGAAAGAGGTAGTTATTACTTGTTGATATACTGATAATATATTTTGTCATAATAATTAATAATTAATGATTTCCAACTTTATCTTCCCTTTTATAATAGTATTAAATGATTTAATTGATTGAATTTTGTAAGTATGAACTTCAATTTAATTATATATAATAGATTACAATTCTTTCCGTAAGGAAATATATGAAATTTTATGTGCAAGAAGATACTTCGCGACAGGTAGATTTTTGAATCAAGGCAACAAGTTTGAATACTGCTTTCGCATTTTCGAAAATATGCTTTGATGAAGAAATCGCTTGAGGTTATTTCTATTAATGTTTAATTTAGAGTCAATTGTTTGATTTTGATTGTTTGAGTTAATTATTAGATTTCATACTATCTTGTTTAATAAATTCAATCATTTTCTTTATTCTCTTTCTTCAATTTCAATAATTTTTGAAAGAATAGTGTCATTACAATTTGAAATAAAATAATGCAATAGTCCGTTAGATACAAATTATATAAACTAATCATTTTTTTAGTTCAGGATTTTCAGGTTTAACCCCTTCCGTGTTCATTGTCAGGATCTCACTCACGTGCTCAGGTGCTACTTGGGTGGGTGAAAGACATTGGGCACGATGACTGTAGTTTGTAATTTTATAAAAAATTTCTCAGCGACTGACATTGTGTTAGCGTATCGTGCACGACGTATTTTCCGCATGTGTGAGTGTGGTTAGGATGTGGAATTGCGTCGTTCTTGTTGTTCCATTCACTATAAATTGAAATATTTAAAATATTCATGGACTAATTTAAAGAATTATGAATTTATTATCATAATACGTAATAAATACACTATAATTATATTATTATTATTGTTGTTATTATTTTAACTACGTTATTAATTATAATGATGATGCTAAGTCAATGTGCACATGTAACTTCTATAATAATTACATGTATCTTCTCTCAGTTATTAATGTCTTACGTAGCTGTAGATATAAACGTGCTTAAATCACGTTTTTCGCAATGGTCGCTAGCCATTGTCAGTCGATTTCAGAAAAATGGTACGTAAATTAGAGTGTGTAAGTTGCGTGTTGAGCTCGGGTGTCGGAGGCGTCCCGGGACGTCCTCTCTAGTTTAGGTCTGCGCCCGAGTGGTATGTGTGAGAACCGTGGAATGAGTGTGTTGGTGTGCCTCTTTTGCCATTTTTTAAATATAGGGCGACTGATTAGTATAGGTAGCTTACTTTCTGGTGTGCCTGTGTTTAATTATAAGTAGGTAGGGCCGGGCAGGTTGGCACAGTCTCTGGTCGCGTATCCCCTTTTCGCGTGTCCAATCTGTTTCAGGGAATCTAATTTGGAACATCGACAGTGAAATTGGTACAAATGGAGCATGCCATTTGTCTCTGGTTTTACTCTTCGATTTTTCGAATTTAGTTTCGCGGTCGTGGTAGCGGATAGGTCGCGAGTAGGTCCCGAAACGAACGTTTATACAAGTATTGCTCGAGCACATACGTGCGAACGGACAGCGATCTCTATGATCGATGGTCGTCCATGTGTACTGGAGTCAGCTTCCGTGGTTTATCTTTTCATTTCACCTTTATAAGTTATTTTTTGGTTTGCGATTAGAAAGACTCGAGCTAAATGGCATTGCGCTCGAAGAAAGAAGAGGCCCGGCAAATTGCCACGAAGAGGGTCACAACACATGGCGTCTCATCCTCTGGATCATTTAAATGAATTCAGAGCATGGGAAGTCATTCTCGTTACTACTTTGTCACTATGCTTCTTTAGTATTTGTAGTTGTATTTTTTTTTTCTCCTCCATCATCGTTCATCTTCGTTTTGCGCAAATCGCGTTTTTTCTTGTTGCGACTGTTGCGAGAAATGGATTACGGGTTGTATTAGAGTTACGAAACAGTTGCGCACCTGTTTATTAGTGTTGCGAGAAATTGATTACGGTTTAAGTTAGAGTTGCGAGAAAATGATAATCGTGTTTGTTTTGGAGTTGCGAATTATGATTTCGCGATTGTGAATTTTTAAAGTTGTGTTATAGTTATTGTTGTCTTGTAATTGTACATGATAAAATTCATTTTGTTTTTTATTGTTTGGAATTAAATTATAGAGTTATTGCTTTTAATTAATTTTACACTGTTAGAGTATTTGAAATAGCTTTTCGTTCGTACAGTTTTCTATTGTTAATAATAATTTTTAATTGAGTTTAGCTTTAAAGCTAGTGTTGCGACATTGTTTCATCGCGATTTCCAGTTTTACTTTTACTGTTAGCGTTGCGACAATGAATGATCGCGTTTCTTTATGTAGCGTTGCGTTTGTAAAATGCCCAAATTCTTCCGCTGAATTCGTGGAAGGCTGTTCCTGCTCCTGAATCACCTGATGCAGTTACAAGAAGTAGTTATTCATCAGCAACCTCCAGCATGGTTGCACTGGACTCGTCGCAATTAGTGTTGCGCAATTTTAAACACGAGTGCATAGATTAATAACGTCGCGTACCTATTTTCGGGAGTTTTGAACATGACGAAGCACTCTTTGCGTTGAATTTTGAAAATTTCCTATTTCTCAATTAGTGCTAGTGAGTTAGTATTGCGAAACAAGATACGGATTGTTGCTCGGATTTGTAACGTAGATAATTGTACAGTAGCCCTTCTGGTTATTGTGTTGTTGAGTAAATGCTTGTTTTTTAATAGCCCTTCTGGCTATTCATTCGCTTTTTCTTTCAAATGTCGGGACTGTTTTAGTAGTGTGGAATTTTTGTGTTAAGTTTTTTAAACTACTAATCCAACAAATGAGTCTGTTTCAGATTTATCGACTTTCAAGTGGATAGATCAAAGATGGAATGACATGGATTGTGGAATTTAATGGGAATGATGCCTGGATCATACCTAATGGTAATTAAATATGTCTTGTTAAATTTATTTCGCAAATCGTTTTGACTTCAACAAAAGAAGATTGTACGTGAAATGCGCTAGATATGGAAAATTCTATGAAATATCCAAATCAGAATGCTCGTTACAAAATTTAATGACTCAAGTAATACGAATTGATTGGGTGCGATCTCGGTTAGGTGTTTGTGTAAATGTACATATCCATTGGATTAATGAAAAATAAATAACGTATAGTTTTGATATCTGGATAATTTGTAAGCATATGGAAAATATTTCATGCGAAATTGTATATTTTTCGTGCATCAATGTTTTAGAAAATCTAGGATATTTTAGAAAATCATTTCTTCTACGATAATTATATCTGTAAATTAGAGGGTTGTTCTTTTTATCTAATTTTTGTCCTATTGTATCAAACTTTTATTAAAATTGATTTCAGCTGATTGGTTCTTTAGTTTATTTTATTAATAAATTTAAAATTTTAGTTTACTGCATGAAAAAAGAAATCATCGTAATACCGTAATACGTGAATAGAATTCTTGTATGTAATTCTGACATATAGTGAAATAATTTCAATTAGTTACTCGCTTTCGGTATTGAAAATTTGATAACGATTTGGATTATAACTGTAATGGATTTCAATAATCGTTTTTGGCGCGTTCGCTATTTGACCAACTTCGATCTTTTCACGTGATGTAGTTCTCCAGTTCACCGTTGTTTGAACATACAGTGTGCTTGAAGACCAGTGATTTTTTATCGGTATTTCAGATCATGGGCTACGAAATCTCGTAGGATGCTTAGTCTATTTCTATACCTTGTCTATGTCAGAAGATTTCTTACGCCCTCTATAGTTAACATATTACAGCGCGGAAAAGGAATTAGTAATTATACTATTGATTTAAGATAGGATCATTAATCCTAATTAGTAATATTACAAGTAAAATTCTTTGTATTACAAATAAAATGGTTCGAGTTGATCAAGTGGTAAATGCACCAGAGATGTAATACACTATAATTTGTTAAATTTTATGAAATTTTTTATGGATTCACGATTATTTTATGGATTTACGATAGATTCCTGCACATAATAATAATCTAAAGTTATTAATATGTTTTGTATGTCACTAAATATTCTTAAAAGCAATTTTTAACTAGTTGAATTTTCAATTATTTGTTAAATGTTTTCCTGTACAAGATCAAGTCAATTGGTCACGATTTGTGTAATGTGTTCGAATTAATCGTATACGTACTCTTATTGCTTCATAAAGTTTTTTTTTATTCTTTATTTTATTTATTAAAATAAAAAGGGTTTTAGAATTTTCTTCTTAAATTAAATGTATTTAATTATAGATATTTTAGAAATAAACCGTTTACAGGATAGTAAGCCAAAAGTTAAATCGATCCATCAGAAAATAAATCTTTTATCATAAATAAAATTGGTGGCAAAATATTTCTCACGTGTCTGATATCTGCATGATATACAGTTTTCAAGAACGTTTTCTTGTGTTTTCTATGTGCCAAAAAATTAAGTTCCCGTTGGAATTAAAATTACGAAAGATTTAGGGAGAATATAAAGTAAAACAAGATCGTATGGAAGTTGAATATGACATCCATCTTTTATTTATTATCCGGTAACGCAATGATATAAAGTCAAGGGCTTAGACTATTTAATAATTTTCACCACACATTTTCCCCGGATTTACGCTAAAAATAATTACACTCGTGTTAAGTGCAGTTTGCTCTTGGAAACTCCGTAGTAACGTAGATCTGTTGTTCGCGTCGTGAAATTATTTTAAATTTCCGTAGTTTGATGCTCGCTAAACCGGTTTGGTCTAGGTTAACATTAATCTAAGTAACACGAAGTAATGTGGTTGCACAGATCAGGTAAATACATGAATTCAGCGTAAAATTTCATCTATAGTAGAGAATTTGGAACGGTTAAATAGCTTTGATCTCGAGCTGCAATAAATGTTACTCTCTTATCGTGATGTGCGATATTTCATAACCGTTGAATGTGTTAAATAACGTGGTTGATTCGCGGCTGCTTAATTATATGTATTTATGTAAAATTATACCCAATGTGGGTTTCGATTCAACGAGATATCCACATCACAATGTTTTGTTATTTACATAAACTTTCTACATTCATACTAACGTATATATATATATATATATATATATATATATATATATATATATATATATTTATGTATTATATAATATTAGATCTGTATCTGAATAATATATTCGAAAACGTGGTACTCTGTCTCAAACGATAAATTATGTATCATGCGACAACGCGAAGTAATAAACTTTTGCATCTAATCTTTAAATCAAGGATCGTTGCACGATATTCCCTTTAAAATTTATAGACGCGTACCTCTGTTATCTAGTTACAGTTAAACGGAAATCGTACGTTACGCTAGTTTCTCGTTTATTAACAAATTTACCAAGTACAACGATACTACTTAGAAAGCTATCTGCAAATCGATCAGAGTTTTGTACGTGGTTGTTCACTTTACCTGAACGTTATTGTACTCACGGTAACTCATACTTCCGGGCAAGGCAATCGTGTACAATAAGTTCACGCTCACATCTTAATTGACAAATAATTCGATATTCCATATTAAATAGGAGAATGATGCTTTTTAATTTGCAATATTTTTACACTAGAAGTGTACGTGTCGTAAACAACGAACAGAACATTCCTTTTAACGCGATCCAGTCGCAAACCTGTTTTGGTCGATAGATCGAATACGTTGATATTATTCTTTTCAAATAACGATAGATCTATTTTAAACGATAAGTTATAAAGAACAGCGTAGGCAAATGCTTGATGTAAGATTAAATCGACTAGCCAATAATGCTTTACAAAATATTGTTTCGCCGTTGTACGTGTTTGTAAATGGATAATAAGATAGTGAGTGGGCAGTGGGAGACAACCCTGAAATAGGATATTTCTTTGTTAGATATTTTGTTATATCTGTAAACTTGGAATTCTACGATTTGATAATTCGGAATAATTATGCTGACAACGGCGTTGTATACCGTTTGGTTCAGTTTCATCATTCGATCGGTAACGTCGAATGAAGCTGTAACATTTTGCATCGAGAAAGGGGAACAAGGACGTGTTCTCGACTGCGAAAAGAACCGAATGACCAAGTTACAAGGAATAATTATCGCGACCTGCACTTCTGTAATCGCGAAGTGTATTCCATTGTTCTCTTCACGCTGTCTGCTTCTACCTAGTAGTGTGAGCATCCAATTTTCGGGACGCATCTTTTAATCGGAGACGAAACAGAGACACATCAAGTACGTTGATTCGCACTACGCACATCGAATTGTCGAACGATAAACATCGAGTAATCGAAATTCATTGGATCGTTTCTTCAAGAATAAACTTGCTAAATCACGAAGGCCCGACTACGAAAATCAAGAACGACACGATAACTGTACGGGGATCGTGAGGTTTCGAATCGAATAGAGACAATCTATACGGCAAATGTTCTCCGTTTGTAACCTGAAATTTGCCAGCGAGATCCCCAATTCGGGTTCCATTTTGGCTTAGTTTCCTCGAGTCCTAACGACATCGGATTCCCAACCACTGAAAGGGAAGAAATTACCAGCCAATGCTGAACTCTTCGGCTGAATGCTCGCCTTCGTTCTTGTCGACGCCTTTAGCAATTCTTTCGGTGGGCTATATTCGACCATCGACTCGAATTATGTCGAGCGTGCCGCGCAAAGACATTGGACCATCGAATAGGACGTATTAGATCGATCTCAGCGAACAGAATCGCTAATTGAATCGCTGCGATGTAGCTTCGCCCTCGCCCTTCGATTCTCAAAATCCTTTCACTTTCGTATCGGCAGAAACATAGCAACGAGACCAAGCTCTTTACGAGAGAATGCAGGAATTCCTTTTAGACTCGGAACGCTCGCGAATTTGTTGCAAATGTTGCAGCTGCGCTGGCGATGGGACGTGGGTGCTGCTGCTGCGGGAGTTCAAATGCTGCGGCGGTGGTAACGATTGCCGGCGACGACGTCTCAATGCCGGGCTCAGGTTGTACTTTAGCTTTGCTTGGATCAGTAGCTCCTTAAACACCTGCGAGATGTTTAGGTTTTCTTTGGCGGACACTTCCACGAAACCGTTTTCCCACTTCATGACCACCAGCTCTCTCGTGCTCTCTGTGTCCACCTGCGGTGTAGAAAATAAATGAAAGTCAAGTTCAATTCTTAAATTCAGTCTGTAAAGTGGAGCAAAGCAATAAACTTTTCAATTCGAACGTTCAGATTCAGACAGCCGAACTCACGTACGGAGCCTTCTATATTCGAGCGAAACAATTGTTGAAATTCTAATTTCCAAACTCAAGTTCCTGGGTCAGAACTTTCAAATGAGAATGCTCAAGATTAAATTCAAATATTTGAATGCTCAGTGTCGAACACTCAAACTTCCAGCTTCAAATGCTCGCACAGATACAGACCCTCGAATTCAAACATTCTGACTCAAATATTCAAGAATCACAAGCGAAACAACACCGTCGAGTTCGGCAACGATAAAATTTACCTCCTGCTCGGAGTCAATCAGATCGACTTTATTGCCAACGACGACGATGGGCACGGCGCCTTTGGTGTCAAGAATTTGGGCTCGGAGCGTCTTCACTTCGAGGAACGTGTTAGCATCGTGAACGTCGTACACGAGGATAAACGCGTCCGCGGATTTGATGGATAGGTCTCTCATAGCCGGGAACTCGTACGAGCCAGACGTGTCCAAGATGTCGAGCGTCAGATGTATCCCGGAAACATTGAAATCACCGTGATGCATCTCTTCCACTGTTCGCTTGTACTTCGGCGTGAACGTGTTGTAGAGAAACTGGTTGATTATCGCAGATTTGCCAACTTTCGCCGCGCCCATCACCACGATTTTGTGCCGTATGGAACTTTCCACTTGTTTTCCACCGCCGCTGTCCGATTCCGACAGTCTCTCATTTCTGAAACGCGTTTAAAAACATCCTCGATAGAATCTACCAAATTATGAAAAGAAGCGAAGATGATTTTTTTTAAATTGGGGAATATTTCTCTGTTTATGTTGAAATGGCTACGAAAACATTAGTTATTTCGTGACGTAATATATCTTCACGTTCATAGTGTATCTCGTGATTATAGTACATATGGTCACACTTATAGCGTGTATCTTTATGATAGAATATGCTGTTCTGCTCATTGTGCACGTTGAATTACATAATCATCAAACAGGTGAGACTGCTGATTGTATGTTCTTTCTATTGAAATGATCTCGTTTTCATTGCCACAGAATGGATCATCGAATGTTTGTTACGATGATGCAGAATAGAAAAACAATATCTTGCAGAAAAACATATCTAGAAATAAATAGTCACAAACAAATATACTACGTACTTGCACCGTTATTTTATTAATTAACATAAACTATATAGGTCATGCTCGGTAGAGTTGTGTTCTTGACACGATAAAAAAATCTTGTTTCACTTGTGATTAAAAGTTTCACAAATTTCTTTCTTTCTCTACGTGACGCGTTCTGTAGTTTGGAGGGCAATTAACAGCAGGCTTGTGAGGAAAAGAACAGAGTACAAGGATGCAGATAAGAGAGGCAATTGCCCGATATCTAAGGGGACAACGTCCTGGCGAAGAGAATAGTGCTAATGAACGCTAAAGATCCCTTTCACCGGGATCCACGCGTTATTGAATACGCGTTTTGTGTAAGGGCTGCCCTGAATTTGAGCCAGTATTACTTCCCTAGAACATCTCGGTCTGTGCAGGGTGTATGCGCGAGACGGCGCACCGGTGCTTTTGCATGCACCAGATAACAACTGTTCCTAAGTATCTTCGTAATCATCCGCGCTTATTACGAAGAGGAGTCAGACGCGGTTATTACCGAGCGCACAAAGGAGAAGAGCGCGAGCTTCCCTTTTTGCCAAGACTAGCCACAAAATTAAAGCTCGGCCCGGTCTAAGAGCGAGTCAAGAGGAGGTCAGAGGATCGAAGAGGGTGGATGAGGGAACGAGCGAAGAAAAATAGAGGAAGGAGAAAGGAACGGTTCAAACTTGGAATCTCTGTTTCGAGAACGATGGGGAACGCTCTCTCGCCGAACAGGGGTTTTGTTCTTTCCCCTGGGTCCGTGTAATCTTTTCTTTTGTTCCGAATTAGCGACCGCTGGCGTAGGTAGGAACGAAATCAGTTGCCGCTCGTAAAAGCGGTTATAGCTCCGTTCTCCGCGATACAGGAGGAAAAAGCACCTTAGGGACGAGAGAAGAAAGATCTTTCTTTTTTTATCCTCGAGTGCGAATAAGACAAATTTCGAGACACTCCGAGAAGTATAAATCTCCTTACCTAACATTTTTGGTCGTTCCATCTTCCTGACCCTCCTTCAGCGACGACGGCTGTAAACTGAAACGACGACGAAATTGATGCCGACCTTTCATCATTTGTGCAGAAGTTCTCCTGTAAAATAGACATCATAAAAACGTTCAGGATATAAAGAAGATATTTGACTGGGGAAAGCAAAAGGACAGGGATTGATAAAAATTCATATTTTCACGAGTGTTAGATTTATCGTTTATTTGTGATCTCGTCGAGTTGCAAACAAAATGTTGCAAATGCAGCAAACCAGCAAAATTACGCGGTAGCCGAAAAAAATCCTAAAATCTGTTCGCGTCGTGTCTGTGCAAAATTACGATTCTCACGAACGTGAAAGTCGCATAGATTGACGCGATGACTCGGTATTACATTAAAGATCATCTCCGTCACGTTATTCATGGGTGTAAATCGCGCGTACGATACTTTTGTTTCGTTCTCCGCTTTTATTTCGTAAACCGCTTTAAACGTTCCCGACGCGTACGACACTGGCGTTAAATTTAATTCCGTAATTTCCTCTTATCTTTCGTCCGTGACTTTCGAAATTAGTTTGCATAATTTACGGGCATCAGAGACAATTAACGTTGGACGATCGTTTCTGCGCGTTCTACGTCGTATGCATATCGTTAAAAGTTTCGAACAGCTGGCGCAAAACTCGTCCACGAGAGTTAACCGCGACCAATTCGAACCGATTGATTCATCTACGATAGGCAGGTGGATGTTCACGTTTCTACTGATAAAACGGAACAAGCCGCACGCGTCAAATATCGTATCGATCGGCCTGGCCAGTTTAATCGCGCTACGACAATCTCGACTGCGGAGAACTGTACGAGTGAATTCATTAGTAGAATTCTGGTAGCTTTTTTCAATTTCCGCAAACGTAATTTCAAGGAAAATCCCTTCCGCAATTCTTTGAATTGAATCAGAGGGGTTTAAATGAGAAACTTTTCGCAGCTTCAGAAAAAGGGCAAATCACAGGCGACTCAAAAGAAGTGTTTATTTATTTATTAGTAATTAACGGGCATTGGTTTTGTGTTTCAACTGAGAAACAAAAAAGGAAAATAAAGTTAACGTTGTTGACTTCATTTCAAAATTTCAAAAGCGTGTAAAGTCGCACAAAATTTTCTGAGTAAACACGCTGTTGAATGCATAATATCTATTAGAAATCGATTGGTTGAAATCTATTAGGAATCAAAGAGTTGAAACTTGTCAAATCCTTCATGATCGTTATTTTGTCAATTGTTTTATTACGGAACGGTAGATTATGTATCGAGACAGATAAATGATCGTCAAATTTAGAACTTATGAAAAATCTGAATTGGAAAATAGGACCACAAAATTATTTACTAAAGATTTTAATTGTAATAATTATAAAACAACTTTACAACGAACAAAATATGTCGAATATAGAAAATTGAAATTTGATTAGTATTATTTAGAAAAAATATAAAGTTGAATGTATAGGTAACACAAAGAAAAAAACAAAGAGGTGTAATAAATGAATATTTAAACAGTCGATTTCAGAAAAAAAAAATAAATTTAATTTAAAGTTAAATTAGCGTGGTTATATACTTCCATTCTAAGATCACTCATAAAAAGATCGCTTCGCAGAATATTACTCAAAGTACGCGAACGCGCATTGAAATTTATTACCTGGAAAGACGCAGGGCTGTCAATAAGATTATTGATGACTTTGAGTAAGAAAAGAGTAAGAAAAGAACACAAATCTTCCAGAAAATGTCAAGTGTTCTTAGCTTAATTTTCACTAGCATCGTACGCGAATGTACGTTGAAATTGATTAGTTTATTTTTTTAGCTCTTATTAGCTAAAAAGTGCCCGTCCATTAAAAAGTTTTGAAATATTCATGATTCATCTCTGATCATTAATTGAGCCAGTACGATCATTTTCGACCAGATCAGCGACTAAAATACGGTTAGCTTCAGCCGATTCAGCTTTTATACGCTTAAGACGCGAGAATCCTTTCAGGACATTGGTTCGCAATGGTCTTATTAATTCTCAGTCAGCCAACAGCCAGTCAAGAAAATTATTCACCTTGATCCTCTTGCAGCGTATACGTAACGTTCATTCAAGATGTTTCTTAAGAGGAATTATCAATACGCGGGATTTATGTCCATAGATTATCGTCTTAAGTTCTTTTTGATGTTGCCTCCTTCACCCTGCCTTGTTTTTCCTTTTTCATCGATTTTTCACCATGCTAATAGTTCCATCCAGAGAGAAGGTAATTTAAAATTCTTTCGGATAACGTTCCTATTTTCATATTTAACGAACTATGAAAATCGATGAAGGAGACGGGAACGGATATCGTGGAACGAAAGAAAATTCATTAGCAGTTATCCAATTCTTCCACTCCCCGATACTTTATGATTGGATTAAGTTCGAAAAGCAGATTGCCTCATGCAATTTCTTCGCTTCGCTGAAATCCTCGAATTTTATTTTATTTATTTTAAAAACAGAGAGACTTGTGACCTTTCGAGGAAATATTCGTCAACATTTCTCATATTTTATTCAAACTCGAAATATTCTTTTAATTTCCTCAGAAAAACACAAATGAAATTGAGAGTGATTGAAAAGTCCAGGAAGGAGCATCGAACATGCGTTTAATCTTGCATTTAATTCGCGTGCAATCTTTCCATTATTACGAAGAAACTCGCAAAGGAGTTGGTCCTTTGTTCCTGATTGTAGAGTGTTTTCTAATTTTGTCCAGTTGGTCCCTGATTCCCCCGTGGATAAATACGTAAACTCGACTCCATGAACGTCCACAACCGTGTAACACAGTTTCCCATCGAGATAAACGATACCCGTGTTTCGCCACAGAATATCCCTGTCGTATACGTATTTGCTGGGAACCAAGACTTCATAGATCGATAGACGGCCACGATAATTGCCAGGCAACAGTGTGAAAACCTCGTTGATATCGCCTTCGATTGGTTTAATTTTATTTTTCGAGTTCGATGCAAAATCTTGTATTTCATATTTTAGTAACTTTATTGGTGAATTATAGAAAAACATATCAAACGCATAATAATATGAAATAACATAGTATAAGAAAAGTTCTATTACTAAAAAATATTTTGTTTGAATAATAGAACGTTCGTATATGAAAGGATTTGAATAATGGAGATTCTGATGGAGGATACGGTATTGTTGAAATTCTCGTATTTTTGCTATCGGGATACAATACTACTTTAAGAAAATATTGTTGTTTTGCCTCGTAGGAAATCTTAATTGTTGTTTTGTCAAAGCTCGTATTTCTAATTTAAAAGATTTCTAGAATTTAGAATTTAAAAGACAAATAATATGCTCTTCATTAGCAATCTCTTAAAGTGAGAATAATAATAATAATAATAATAATAATAATAATAATAGCAATAATGGTAATAATAATATTACCGATATTGAACAGAGAATTTAAAAGATTTAAAAGAATATAGAATTTAGAGGATGAATAATATGTGTGAGGTTTAATAACAATTGCTCTTTATTAGCAATCTCTTTGAATATAATGATGATATTATCTATGGCTTTGGCCACATGATAACTGAATTTAAATTCATAAAGGAAGATGAATCGGGTCTCGCGTATGTTCATACATATTGAAAAGCTTTCAACGGTATTTCAAACAGAGTATAAACCGACATTTAATTTCATATAAATGATGTTCCAAGCATACACCTATTATGTCTCAATCTATAAACCATATTATACAAACCATGTTCATTACGTTTTTAATATAATCTAGACAAAAAAGATATTTCGTATTACGGTATAATATATTAAATAGGGTGAAAATGTGGGGAATTTGATTACCACGAGAAAACTGACACTTTTATCGCGCATTTTTACGATGAGAAAGTATTTTAATCTCTCGCTAACGTGCTGCGTTGTATCACGAAGCGAGTGGCGTTGTTGTTTCGTTAAAAACGTTGATGAGCCATTGTAACGGCATAGCTGTAGATAAAGATGAGTAATGGACTCAATGTGCTCTAAGAGGCCAGGCCATCTTGGACCTGCAAAATTAATAACATTCCTTTGCATTCTTTTCTTGCAAAGGAGTGAAATTAAAGGAAAACTCGTAAATAAAACCTTTATTACGACAGAAGTGTTGAGAAATATTTGTGTATTTTTCTTCCTTTTCCTCTCTTTCTCTTCTTTTTCTTTTACAAAATAACTGGGTTAGAACTGTAGTGTCTTAATGAGACGTAAATTTCGAGCACACGAGAGAAAGAAAAAGATTTAGAATTTTTATATAAAATTAACTGGAAAAGTACGTAGAATTAAACAAAAAAAATTGCTGATTCTTGTGGAAATGGCACGCTCTTTGGAAATAAAAGATCTCATTTTTTCGTAAGAAAAGAGAAAAAAACTTTTCGTAAAAGTGTTTGTACAGAAATATTCCTTTAGTTTCGTCTCTTTCCAAGGAGAAACTGCAAAAAAGTGTTATTAATTTTACACACTTAAAGTGGCCCGACTTCTTGAAGAAAAATCAAGCTCGTGGATAGCTCGAGCAGGAGAGGAACGGTCGTTCTAGGAATTTTATAGCGCGTTGCAGGATTAAAACGCTTTGTCTGCGAATTCCACGCGCCTCGCACCCCGCAGCCATTATAAATTACGCCTAAAGCTAGCCGCTTGTTAAAGTCCTACGCGCGTTAATTTCTGACAGCTCTTTTCATGGATCGTTCATCTCAATTTAAAAAATCGTCAAATTAAAATAGACTTTCGTCGGTAATCCGCGCTCTTGCGTCGATTGCTTGGAAAGTGAGAAAGAATGGAACTGATAAGACTTTTAAGGAGATTTGTTCGGCGTTCCGCGCACGCTTTAATCTCCGCGTTTATTGCTTCATAAAGCTCGGAGGAACCGGTATCGACGCTTCAGTATCGATCAACAATTTCCGACGATATTACCCTCATAAACCATCGATCCCGCGGTTCAACTTTTAATCTGGTTCCGCGGGAATTTATTTCCAGGGGATGCGAAACATTCCCGAGTCTGCTCTATTGGCACAAGCTCGGGGTATCGGTGTACGTGTAGTTCCGCTTCATAGCCTGTCGCGACAAAATCTGCTTC
Organism: Tetragonisca angustula; assembly: GCA_036937485.2. NCBI lineage: Eukaryota > Metazoa > Arthropoda > Insecta > Hymenoptera > Apidae > Tetragonisca > Tetragonisca angustula. The sequence continues at coordinate 111,868 of JAWNGG020000315.1, forward strand.
GTTAATTACCTGCCACGATTCGTATTCCGGCAGAATTGACGCGCGATATAAATTGCGGTAATTAGGAAACACGGCGACCAGTAACGCAAACATATGCGTTGTGATTTGCAATTAACTGCAGGAGGATGATACGAGCCTCCCTCTCACGGGAGGTTCCACGAATCTTTTCGCGATTCCAATAACAGGAGTCGTGTCTATTGTTAGAAACGTTATCGCAAGACCTGCACGACAGACGATACTTGAAATCGTTCCACATTTCGTTTCCGTGAAATATCCACTCCTCGCCGTTCCTCACCCAAGTCCATCACCCTCACGTCGGGAAATGTAAATTTCCCCGTTGACGAATTAATTCCTCGCTGTTCCTGGGAAATCGATCGGGGCTGCCCGACCGTAGGAAGACAAACGGACCCTCCTCCCTCTTTACCACCTGTGCTGCTTGGAAATCGAACGAACGGAAAATGGAAATAAGTCTCTAACCGAACGTAAAGTATACGGAGCGATAGTGTTACGGCTTTGTTCGCGGTAATCAAATGCGTCTTGAAATCCCTGGCTTTCGAAATAATCCGGGCTAAGTAGGTCTAGGATCTCGTTATCTCATGGACTTCCGTTTTCTTCCATTTGCCGGCGTAATCCTCCCTTTTAGACGCACGAAAAGAACGTACGCCTGGTAGGTGTCTCGAGCTGGTTTCTATCGGAGCTCGATTAATCCATCGACGAAATATACAGTTTGCTGAACTGACGATAACGTAGACGATAACGATGCTCGGTGTGCGGGTGTCTCGGTGTACGAGAGTCTGAAATTATGCGGAAGCGGGTGATATATTTCGGATCGATATTCAGATTATCTGAAAAAAAATGATGCGGGTAGGTGTGTCGGTATACTGCGTCGCGATAAAGTTCTCCACGATTTATTGCCAATTTGACGAGCGTATTTTCTCCTTTTATCTTGACGCTCTAACCAAGAGCGTGTGTGCGCGCGCGCGTGTGTCTGTTTCCGACAAGCACGTAATACAAGCAAATATATTCGTCGAATGAATCGATGCTGACAGATAAGCGGCACAAAGCTTCGTTTTGTCCATCTTCGCGAGTGCAATTTAGCACAAAACCGTGAAAAGGGGGGAAACGAAGCGAGGGGAGAAAAAAAAAAATAGGACAATTTAGCTGTGCAACGATGAAATTGACGTGCATTTTTTCCATGCGTCGTGACTCGACGTGTCGCTGCTGTGACATTAATTAAATTCAATGACTGCGTTAATGCCGGCGTTAACGGATCGCTGAAAAAGTCACTTGACTGTTTTCCGATAAAGGGTGTCGCGTCGATTTAACGTTGATTTCGCGTCGAATCTGAGCTGCAATAACCGTGCTCGATCTACACGCGCGTTTCTGCGAAAGATTTGCTTTTCTTTGTTGTAACATGGGAGTCTTGTCCCGACACAGCTGGAATTTTAACTTTGGAACTTCAAAGGCAGACAGGGCAAGAAAATTGTGCCGAATACTAGTAAAAGAATTTCAAAGTTGTAGAGAATTTTTTCAAATTCGTTACGAGTCTCTCGTTTCTTGAATTATCTATTTGTATTCGTTCCGGCAATATTATTATTAGACTACGACATTTCTGTGCATTTATTTATATTATTATTTATATTAGGTAATTTGAAATTGTGCAAGATGCGAGCAGTATGAAAAAGTGTATAAAATATTCTAAATATAATATGTAAGACGATTTTCTACTAAAATTCCGTTCTTTTAATTGTAATCCAAAAATTTTCTACAATCTTTTATCAGAATTATATCAATTGCATGATTTTATCTTTCCGCCATTTAATTTTGTTAAAATTAATACTTCATCTCTTTATTTTTAGTTAATTATGTAAAAAATACAAGACTTGTAAAAATAAAAAGAAGAAATACTTTTGAAATAAAGTTAACGAAGTTAGCTTTGTTAAGAGGAATATTTCTTTATATTTTTGCAAGTTGTTCTGTGTGATTTATTTTAATATTAGTGCATATGAATAGAGACATGGAGTTACCCTACATTATACATTAAAAACAATCTTCGTTACTAAGAAACAAACTCACACCATTATATTATAGATATTACTTTAAATTCAACGTTTCACCTTATCTTCAACTCTATTTTATACAACTTCTTCTTAATGTTAACAAATATTAATATTTTCTTTTTTTAATGTTCTGAAGACTTCTTTTATCGTCGTTATTACAAGATGTAAATTACGCTTTGCTTGAGAGAATTCGCGAAACTTTTCAGAGAAGCATCAAGTGGTTCTCGACTTTTTAAAAATTTGAATTTAAGATATCGAGTTGCAGGAGCGTGAATAAAACGACTGAAACTCGTCGGGATTGTATTTCAAGAAGAATCGAACTGCAAGTGGCGGCTCGAGCATTAACTTATTTCAAAGGCGGTTGTATTTCAAAAGTAAGGGAGAGACTTGATTCTCTTCCACGAGTTTTTTCTATACCTGTGTGTGATTTACAAAGAAAGATTCTGGTCAGAAAGATAGCCACGGGCTTTTCGTTGAATCGTACGAATAATTATGATTCTGCTTCGGAAATTGTATAGGTTAATTCCCCAGACTGATTTAGTTTTCATTTGGCGCATGTTCTCGGAAAGCGTTTCCCCAAGTGAGCCGAACTTTCAGACCTTTTAAACTTTTTTCTCCAAGAGGTTAACTTCTATCGAACAGTAAGAGTGATTAAAGAAAGGGAGGAGGGATGAAGGAACGATCTTTTCGAACATTTTTCTCGATGACATATTTTACGTTTTATCGTTGCATTTATATCGAGTCGCGATAATTACAATGAGAGTATTACTAGGTTGTTCTGTAATCAATACGATTTTTCTAAGAATTAAGTTTACGAGAGTCGCTCGGATTTAGTGAGAGTTGTAGTATTAATAGCAATAGAGACAATATTTTACACAAAAAATTAAAATCAGAATTAAAAATTTAATGTAAAATTTTTCGCCAAGAACTTTCGAGAAAATCTTGGAGATTTGTAAGATTCATAGGGAAATGTAAAGGTATATAATCAAAGTGTTGAAAGTATCACACAATTGAAACAAAAAATTGTGCAGACATTTAACAAGTTAGAAATCGAAAATGCATTAGCATTCCTTAATTTATTCTTAATTCATCAAGCTGAAGTACTCAATTATCAATATAATCTCATACAATATGTTTTATATTTTACATAAATATATAAGAAATAATGAAAGCATATTATATTGTATATTAGATTGTATTATTATACTGTACTATACCTACTGTACTATTATACAGGTTAGAAGTTAAGGTTACAGGTTAAGAAGATATAAAAATTATTAATTTAATACATACAGTTATTTAAATAATTAGAAAGAAGCGAAGCAATAGCCAAATACATGTGTATGCAGTAACGAGAGTAATAACTATATAATACTATAGAAATGAATATCTCTTGTTATTTGAATCATATTATTTTCAATATTTATATATAAATACCAGTATAGGCAAAAACAAGCAAGAACAGAATGATACGATGGCCAATTTACTCTCATTTTTTCACAAATTCCCAAGTTCGATTTTCTCGAAAACAAAAGCCCGGACAAAGAATTTGTATATCGAATATTTTTATTCATTTTCGTTCATTTTTTCACGTCTGTTCCACTTTTATTACTATTTACGACTCGCTCTGTCTATTATTATTGGATTACTTTTTTATTTTTATCTAATATACGAAAATCAACGTTCGTTTTACTTATGGGACGATTTCTGTAATTTTAATTATCGTACGAGTCTCGATTGGTCTTTGCCCGTGCGAACGGCACATCGATGATTTCCTTATATTGACGAGGACTCTAATTACGAACTCTTCAATGTTCTCGGTCGCGGTGACAAAAGAGTGGTATCAAGGAGCTTTCTGATAATTCAAGATTTCTAAGGGGAAAGTCACCAACCTCATTATAAACTTTTTCTCAAGAAATGAAAATAGTCTCCATTATACCGAAGCTGTTCCTCTCAGCTCCTCGAGCGAGTGACTTTTTAATTAAGGAAATTGCAAGGCGCAGCATGCATATTCATAGTATATCCGTAGTATAAAGAATAAACATATTGTATTCGTGGTTATTTGCCGCGAGAAGATCACTTCGAACTTTGTATCTCGTGTCCCTTATCTGGTTTGAGACGATTTCGTGGTGAAGTGACACTTTGTCTAATTAGCTAAAACTGAGACAATGAGTATGCTCGTCAAATACAAAGTGAATACATCCGCTGTAAAATCGAATTATAATTCGATTAAATTGTAATTAATTGATTTGATTATAATCGAATTAAATTATAATATCATGACATTCGATCTTTTCTTCAATTAATAATTTCAATTCTCTGATTCGATGATATTGTTACTAAAACTTAATAACATGAAAACAATTATCTGCCAAAGGTGTTATTATCGAACTGTTACGCAATTACTAGGAAACTAGATAAATATCGTATTTCGAAATACATTGCAATTGCAGATAAATTACAGATTTTACAGATTGCACTATTAACAATCTTTCTCAAATGAGTTGCTCTATTTCCGTTGTGATTTTAAAACATTCTAAAACGTCATAATTCTACAAATACATAGTTTCTAATTTTCACTAAAATTAACGAAAAAGATAATAATAGCTAGTTAAAATAACTGCGCTGAAATAGAAAAAGGTAGTATCTTTTTTCGCACGACGAGTATGCTGTCAAACACAGGTTAACAAGGGAAAATCTAAACCGCAAATCGAACGCGTTTCCTTTCAGAATGACGGGGATATAAAGCATAAAAGGGTACAGCGGTTGTTTAGGGTGTGTTCACGCTTGGGTGAAAATTTTTATGTAACGTAAAGAGACTCGATGGTCCATAGGACCATCTGAAAATCGCGCGCCACTTACCATCATAAAGGTATTTATATGGTATAAATGGTCGGTAGCTCTAGTGGAAAATATCTTTACTAACTTGCTCGACCTTGTGAATTAGGCATCTACAGGATATAGGCAACAAGTTCGCGATAATTTTTCGGCCTAATGAGACTCTTCGCGAGGACTTATTCGATAATCAATAGTCGATCAATCGTCTTTCATTTTGAAGAGTTTTGCGCATTTGGAAATTAGACTATGATTACAGCATTCTAATGAACTATGGTCCTAATGTCTGAAAATTGAAATATTTTATATTCGTGAAAACAGACTGTGGATATTTATGCATATTCATATCTTTGCCAACTTTATGGATATAATGCTACGTGGTATAATTAGTTCTGTGTTTTAGGTACTTCGTATATTTTTGCGCATTTCCATGTATTTTTACACCTTTTCATCTTTAAATTTATAAAATGAGTGTTGTAAATGCTCGAATGTTTTTCTGAGTCGCTATACACGTGTACAGATGAAAAACCAGTTCTATAATAAGACTACTTTTTCACTTGATGAAACCAACGAAAACAAACTTACCGTATAGTTCGACGGAATCCTCATCCATTGTAAACGGGGCCTCGATTAATTGTACGAAATAAATACCCAAAGTGGCCAGGTCACGCAGAAATGCATTGCGAAACCCGGATCTCGGAAAGTTTATAAGAGCGTGATATCTTGGAGTGCTAATTATCATTCGGAACGTTGCAAGGAAAGGCTATAAATTATCCGGCGCGAAGGATTTCCATTGGAAAACGAATATTCACGGGGATAGGCGGCGAGGAGCTCGGTTCAATTAATCACAGCGCGCGCGAGGAAAAACACAGGGAGAGAAAGAGCCACGGAGGCCGTCGAAATTACAAGTCGAGCCACGTGGGGTCGAAGAATAACAAGATCCGTCAAGGCATCGGGTGCGCGTTTTTCCCAACTATATTTCCCTCGTGCTGACTCGGCTAGCCCGAGGTCCGACTCGGTTCGAGTCAAGCGTCCGCTCGAGAGTAACGCGCGAGAGAAGCGAGACGATCCCCACAGGTGACGTCGTCCACATATCAGTAACATGGTCGTTATATGGTATCGTTATATGGTCGAGGGAAAAGTGAGAGAGAGAGAGAGAGAGAGAGAGAGAGCGACGAGGTTGTCGACGAAGGTTGAAGTAAGAAAAGCTAGTAAAGGAGAAATAGAGAGAAAGAGAGAAAGAAGAAGAGAAAGAAGAGGAAATAAAGAAAGAAGAGGGACGTTTGCTCCTGGAGTCTCTGACTCGACGGGATGCCAGCGTCGAGTCCATGGGAAGGGGGGGGGGGAGAAACTAGCAGAATCGAGAGGGAATCGCGCCCCTCTTGCTGGTCGACGTCGGCGTCGTCGTACTCGCCGCCCTTACTCCGGCTCGTTTGAACTGGATCGGTGCAATACGACGAAACCCGACAGCATGGAGCCGGCCAGTTCCGACTGACTTCCCGGTCGTTGCTCCACTTTGCTCGTGCACGCATTCACCTCCTCACAGCCACTCCATATCCGCACACATAGCCGGCTGATTATCGTCCAATACTATGGACTATAGTCCACCGTGCGCGTACAAGCACCCTCTCTCGTCCTTCTTTTTCTTTCCTCTCTCTGTCTCTGCTGCGTCTATCCCATGCGAACGTGTCCGTGTGACGTGATTACGTAGCAACGTATTCACGTGCAACGGCACGTTGAAATTTGCTCGGTCGCTTGAGCTTCGTCCAAGCTAACTTTTGTAATACTCGCGCGATCGTCTTGCTCGCGTACGTGAACGGAAGCTTCGGGAGAAAATGGCCGAATCAGTGCATGAGTTATGCGTGTTGGTTGCCAGCGGTTGGCCAGCTTCCGAAAGCCGCGACACGTTGCTCTTCGTTGACCTTAATGTACCGGACAACCGTGATATTAATGGGGCACTCTTCGCCTCGCGAAGAGAATATCGGTCGTTGATTATGGGTTGGGCGTACGATGGCATATTTGGTCTTCCAAAAACGTCGACGAAAGTACATATTCCACGTTCATCGTGTTCCCTTTTCTCGTGGAACAACGGACTTCGGTTTTATAGACATCGTTGCGATCCCCAAGTTCTAGAGCGACTTTTTCGGGAATGATTGCTCGACCATCTCTGCAGGCTCGTTTCGCGCTATCCGAAATTAAACGCACGTGTTGTATGAACCAGTTGTAGCCAGCGTGAAACGTCTCTCTACAAATGTGCGGTCGCATTAATGCTCGCACAATTTTCTCAATAGCGTGAACTATACGTGGCAACACGTGTATTTGTCCGATAGTTTGGGTACACTGAAACACACTTGCTGCTCTCTCCTGTGTTTCTCTCTCTTTGTCTTCGTCCACCCTCCAGAACCCTCCAGAATCCTCCAGAATCCTCCATAGTCTTGACACGCCAGAAATTTACTATCATCTTCGACCGACTACCGGTCCAACTAGGACGTTCGGGGCATTACTCCAGTTTTGGCTGATGTTTCGGTGTCGGCGGAGCCATCGTTCGTCCCCGCGTCGTTGATCCCAACATTAATGATTCTCCGTCGCCGAGGACGTTCGAGATGAGTTACGAGGCTTTTTCGGCTCGGGCCTTGCTATCCCGTTGCGTTTATTGGTAATCGTTGCGTTTACGAGCAGCGAATCGGCAATTTACGACGTGGCGTTTATCACGAAGCTCAAGCTGCAAACGATATTGAGAATCGTGGCCAGGTCTGCGTACTGTTTCTCACGTATTCTAATAAGATGTACAGCCGTTGCTCTGGTTTCGCTGACCTGTTTCGTCGATGGCGGAACAACCCGCTTCAGTTCGATGCTAATATCGTCTGACGTTACTTTAATAATGATTCGGACGAGAGGCATGTGTTCCGAGGAAGATTGATAAACACGTTGCTTCTGATTGATGGGCCAGTTGCTTTCTCTTTTTCGATATAGGATCTACCGATCTATTATTCGTTTGCTGGTAATTTCTTTATCGTTTCAAGCTAGAGCTGAGTGTTTGAAAAAATAAATAAATAAATAAGTAAGAAACAGAAACGTCCATTTTCACACGCCGTCACAAGTTCAATATTTCTTATCGGATATCATCTTCACGATTGGAGATCGCTGCTCCTTCTGCAAAGGATTCTGCTCCTTCATTCAGAATCCTTCGATTTATAAACTTTGATCCGACGGATCGACCGAACTTCACTTCTGTTTGTCACTGACAAATAGCAAAAATGATATGTTTTTTCGTTTCTAGCAGAAATGTAGATCCTATCACGGGATTCGACGCGGTGGTAAATATTGTTCCCTACCATCAACGCCCGTAGAAAAGATTTCTCCTCGAGTAATTCGATGTTCCCTCTCCATTCTGTAGAATACTACGATGCAAGACGACAGTCTTCGAAGAAACGAAAGATTGATAGAACGAGCAAAGGAGGACTAGGTTTTCTTTCCGTAACTCTCGACGATGGGTTCCTGATGGGTTCTCGTATTGTGTTGATTCATGCTATTTAAATACACCGACTTACATGTTACAATGAAATTGTTGCTTTGCTTTTTATCGCAAATTAAATTCTGGTATACTGAGGTATACGTGAGATTATAATGTTATTTTTGTCGTAAGTAGATTGTGTAGTAAAGAATATTTGAGAAAATCTAAGTTAAAATTAACATTAAAATTAACACAGTTTCGAAAAATTGAAGAGTTCAAAAAGCGCGTAGATTGCATGTAATGTACAAAAATAAATATTTTATGAAATATTTTCTATTTAATATCTACTTAAAATTGCACTTAGACATAGTTTAGACGTAACTGTGCAAAAATGACTAATATAAGAATCAGTTGAACGAAAAGATAAACTAGAAGGGGATATTAGTTTCTTGGCTAATTTGGTAAAACCTCAAAAGTGCATCGACACAGATAAGGAGAGGATTTATACGGTAGACACTTGGATATAGACTAATCCCGATCTTCGAGAGTTTCAAAGAGGTCACTAGTTCTCATATTAGACGCGAAGATCCTCTTAATATCATTGTCGCTCTATACGTATACTTAGACTATTGGCCTCGTAATTCGTTCCAACGCTCGCTCGAATCGCTTTTTCGCGAGTTTCCGTTTCTAGTTTTGGCAAATCCTCCACTTGTATCTCCTTCAACGATCTCGCGGAACTTTTATGTGCATGTCGAGTGAAATAAAAAAAACCTGTTTCTCGTCTGAAATTGGTGAATTATCTCAAGTATGCCATCTTCGGAAAGATCGACTGTTCCAGAGAAAGTTTTATCCACTTTGTAGGATTTTTCGTTTCGAAACAGTCATTTCATTTGCGTTATATAACCTTCTTTGGTTCCTTTCAACTTGCTTTAGTTACTTTTTATTTAATTTAAATTTTGGGTAAATTAAGAGAGATTTGTTCTATGTTGAATGTTTTCTTTTTTTAAAATGTCGAAGAGTATAAAAGAACTGTAGATATTCCTGGGTCGTAGTGTCAAGTTAAAACTCAATTTTATCCCTCGAGCTGATGTTCCGTCCAGATACAAGAATCGAAATCGACAATGTCGACCACTCGAATTTCTAGGTCCACCAATAACGTTGATTAAATCACAGGAAGAGGAACCAAGCTAGAATCCGAACCACTTCTCTTCTCTCTATATCCCTGTATCTCTGTTCATACAATTCCCAAACTCTCTATCTACCGATATTTCGTACGAACATCAGGAAAATTGTTTCGTAGTGTAGGAACGTGTGCTTTGAGATGGAAACAATCATCTTCATCCCCAAACTAAAGGACAGGCATGTCGTTATAATAGTTTGAAAATTGTGAGTAATATCTAATTATTGCACTTCACATTTATAAAAAAAAAAAAAAATAAATAAAATTTATAATAAATGGAGGTAGTAATATTGTATATTAGAATAACTATTATTAGAAGAAACATCTAACTTAAAAATTTTCTTCCACGTATGTACGTAAAAAAAGGAGTATATGAATTAGATCTGACACCGTTACGCGTGCAAGTATTAAACTATCCGATGTCCGAGGATTGAACAACATGGCGCATCTGTGTTCTAAGTTAAATATGGGAAAACGTACGTGACACTTGTTACCGCGTATTTGCTTTAAGCCCCGATAACGCAGGCGACGCGACAAGTAGCGAGCACCTCGCAACGATGCATAAATTTCAGATATCATTAAGGGTTTAGTCGAGCGTCTTTTTACATCGATTGCGACCTCCTGCCTCGATACGTTGGGAAAAATCGTATTTCACTGACAATGAGTAAAAAAAAAAAAAAAAATAGGGCGCCGATCGTTCGTTAAGGGTGTCGACCTGTGAAACTTGGAAAGAGCATCGCAATATACATATGTATGTATGTGCATACGTGTCGCTTCGACGAATAGTTACAATTAGAGCAGTGTCGAATTGTCTGCTCACGATGGTGATTACGTAGTCGAGCGGAATTCGTGATATTTTCTTCGTCATTAAATGTCACATGCATTGTGAGATACATTCTTGTTAAGTTAAGCTCGGGCACACTTTGTTCGAAATAAAATAAAAGATGACAATTTGAAATAATAAATTATTTCCATTAGTTCTTTTTTATTGTTATTTTAGAAGTGTAAATAGTTTTTTGACTGGATTATTCAAATAGAATAACAAATAACTAGACATACAATTACCTGAAATTTGTATCTGTGACGTATATGAAGATTAAAAGTAACTAAAGAATTTCTTTTTTCTTTCTAATAAGTAGTATTTTTACAGTTTCTTTTCGGAAAAGATTCAGTGAAGAATATTTCATTTCGTTTGCAAGTTTCATTGCAAACAAGCTTACAGATTGGATGAAATTATTTTCTCGTTTGACTCTTAAATAAGCAATTAAAACGCGGCGGTTTTATTCGGCATGAAACAACGTAAAAATAAAGAAACATCAAAGTCTACTAATTGGAGAAGTTAAATTAATTTTTGCACATTGCCTATTTCTTGAATTTTTCGATGATCTATTTTTTTAATGATTTTATTTTCCTCCTGACACACGAAATAACCCAAGGTATGATAATTAGGTTGCAAATTTTCATACAAATTCATTTTTCTTTTTTTTTTTTTTTTTTTTTGAGAAAAATTCAAAAGTGGATCTTTAAAAGTTCGTTTCGTTTTTTCAATTAAATATTCGACACAAATATTAAATATTCGTACTTTGAATATTTTATATACTTTTACGTATTATTTACATTCTGTTACCTTTAAATTTCTCATAAACGCATAAAAATTCGCAATCTGATAACAACTTATTGATAAAAAGATAGTTTCTTCTCTACTGCAGACATCACAAAGATAATTTATTTCGCAATTTATTTCAATCTCTTTTCCCTCGACTCTTTATGTCCCCCGGCCTCGATTAACAACGAAGTGATTTTAATCCCCTGCGTGCAACCCGAGTTAAAGTTCCTCCAAGAACATGAATCTTAATGTCTGCTTTCCATAATTCATTCCTCCGCGAGCGGCAGTGCTGGCTTCTGAACGCGCTGCACCATGCCGCTTTCAATTCGCATACGCAACCGCGATCGATTTCAATTTCTCACGTTTGGTACGTCTTGGTCTCGATGCAGAAAGGGACGTTCTGCCTAATACGAAGAATCCGGGTCAACGAAGGAAGGGTCCGGAAATGCAAACGGAATCGTGAGCTGGAACAGTGAACGACTTCTCGCGACGAAATCCGCTCTCCAGGGTAAACAATGAGAAGTTCCTCTGTTGAATATCAAATTCGACCGTGAAATCTGTACCCTCAATTGAAAGACACAGCGTTTATCATCGTCCTGACGAATCTGGCGTGGCCCTTATTTCTAATAATTATATTACTCGGTAATTTAATAACTGGCAAATTAGTATAATTATTGCTCTAATTTAATAATTAGAGTCATAATTAAAGTGAAGAGTACGTCTACAGGTAAACTTGTTTGTATATCGAGATAAAAAATTTCAAAGGAATTCACATGTGAGAGAATCTAACGTTGAAGTATCTTGTGATCATTCTAAACCATTTATATCAACCTTTACTCGAAGCCCCGTGGCTTTATTTTGAAACCACATTTTCATAATCTTTCTTCACGTGAATTGTTGATCTCTTTTTAAAAACAGAGCAGCGCGTAGAATTAACTCACGGGAAGCTTCAACGTTAATATTCAGCATTCGTTACAGCGAATGTGTACTTATGTTAGTCTCTACGACCATTGTGTTTCTCAAAGTATTATATGTAAAAGAGGTATTATATTATTTAAAAGATAATTTTCCAGATTTGCTATTTACTTATATTTCTGCGAGGTATTTTAGAACAAACGTAATTACAATAATAAAAATGTACAGAAACAATTGAACTTTTATTTTCCAATTTTTATATCATGAGATTAAATCCTTAAACGGATTAACCTTGCCGATCTCCTTACTTTTTCATCTGATTACATCTCTTTAGACGTTCTTTTTCCAATATTTCGTTTATTAAAAAAGACGTAGAATATACGAAAGATCGTCAGATTATATTGATTATTAAAATCACGTATTTAAAAACTACGTATATTTTATAGTAATGTCTATTGAATCACAATATCTCTTTCGGACCATATAGACCCGAGAAGAAAAAGGAACACTATTAACAAAAAAAGAACATTAGGTTTTCACAGAATATTCCTGCATTTGTCACCTAAATCGCTTCACAATGTTAGACTGTATCTAGAGAAAATGATGGAGTAATAATCACGACGTAGAAATTGTACGTACTTCCTCCAAGTATAAGCACTAACTATGTGCGTACTTTAGTATGACAATACAATATATTCAAATGTACGAGATAAAATGGGGTGAAAATTAACGAATTATTTAGATCTTCCTTTGTTCCTGCTTATTATAACATTAAAATAATTGAATTCTCAATTTTACATAATGGTCGTTCTTACCTAACAATTTCTGTTACGCGAAGACATCATTGTTTTAGGAAAATTTTCACATAGTATTCCTATTCAGAGATGAAGAGAGCATGTATATATCATTCAATTGTAAAGTAAAATGGTTCTCTAAAATGGTACTCTTTGTAAATGTACAGCAGTATTCATTTTCGTCAGAAACGAGAGAAATCTGAGTCGTCCAAAAAATTTTGTAAATTTTCTTCCACAACTAATTACTGGCAGATAAACAGAAGCAATCAACAGAAATTTTTCATCTCCAATGTTCCACTTCTGTTCAACGATGACGGCCATCGAAATGAGATTTCAAGATTAGCAAATGACTCTTTTACTTTGTAACATTTCGATTTAAAACAAAATTGAGATCTGAAGCTGAAAGCTACGTTTATACATATATCTCAAAAATATTGGAATTTTTCGTTTAGCAATAACCTATTACCAATAACCTGAAATATTACCTGTTTATCTCCGCTGGTTTAACAATTTCGTCGATACAAGAACCTCGTTGGTGAAATCGATTTTTCAAAGTCGATAACGTCGCTTTCCGGCTTTCTCGAATACCGTTTGGCAAGTTTTCTGATATTGGCTTTCAAAATGAGGCTGCGAAGGAACCGGATAGAAACAATGGCGTTATAAGTTGGAATTTTGTCGCCAGACAGTGCCAGCTGAGGAAATAAAGCACGATCGAGGGATAGAGAATGGGCTGCAAATACAAATGAGGCGGTGAGAGAATCGTGGCGGGAATATCTGTTTAGAATTCGATGAAGATCGACCGGTGCATCTGTTTGAGTAAACGGAGCGCACGGAGGAAGACAAACCGCGCAATTTTCCGCGACACGCGAAATCCATTTTGAAAGAAGAATCGTCAAGCGTTGCATTCCTCGCGCAGCGTTCGTAAATTCTTTCCCCACACGACTTTCTTTTTCCCTTGGCAAGCGAAATTTATTTGGCGACGTTTGCCGTTTCCCTTTGAAAAGTCTCGGCCGAGTAAGCAGAAAAATTTGGTCACGATAAACATCTCTCATCGATATTCCGAACGATTGCTGTTTCACAAAAGAGTGGAACGAGGTGCTTAAATTTCATCCCCCGTAAGGTGTTTCAACATTTATCCAAGACAGAGTTTAACTTTACAATCTGGTAAAATTAGTACTTTGGAAGTTTGATAACGAAGTTCTGTAATCAATGTTTTATAGTAATTTCTATGAACATATATATATGTAAGAGTTATCCAGTTCGTTTCTTTAGTTCTAACGAAAGGAAATTTCATGAAAAATGTTTCATTTACGAAAGTAATATCTTCAATGAAGAGTCGAATCATGGATTTACGTGAAAATTATATAAAAATCTTCTTGCGCACAATGCACAGTGTCGTCTGAAATTCTCAGTGCATTAAATCTGTTTTCAGTAAAATTAAATACTATAGACGTTGAAATATCACTTCAAGTGCATTATTCGCGAAGAAACAAAGGACTTCGTGAAATAATTTGCTAAGGACAGGTTTATTTTTACAACTCAGTCACAAATCTCAATCGCCGTTAACAGAGACGAGAAAACGGAATTAATCATAGGAACGAAAATTGCATCTCTTGCCCTATTTTATCTAAAAATTGATCGAGTTGGAAGTTTGTTGAAAAAGCAATTTGCACAGTTTGTCGCGCAAACATTCGGGGTTCAAACGGGGTGTAATTGAAACATTTTCATAAAAAAATTGCTCCCTTAGTTACGTAGAAAGGAATCATTTAATGCGCTCGTTCTATGGGATGAATTTCGAAACTGACTTTGATTTGTTTTTAATGTTTTTTTCTTTTTTCATAAATTCGATAGTCAAGTATTGAAATCAACGTTACGAATTGTAGGTGGAAATAATGCCAGGAACGAAGTGGATTCAGGATTTCAACGGACATTCGCGGGTTCGTGGAATCGCAGGTGGAAGCGTTAACTAATCGAGATGAGATTGCATGTGACAAACGTTCGTACAGTTTGTCATCTTCTGCGGGATATTTGATCGATTTTGCATTAAACGATGATGTCCCCGCGTAATTTCGTTTATGCACCTGAATTGCGGCTTGTTTGATGAATTATGTTTGATCAAACCGCTGCACAGTGTGATCGAATGCGTCGCATTTTTGGACACAGACGATTAAATATTGCAGCATAACATTAGTAACTAAACTTGTTATTCGAAATTATTCTCTGATTCAGTTATTTATGTTGATTTGAATTTTTATTTGAAACAGTTTTCTGACGACTAAATTATTAAAATATATATCAAATGATGATGAATCAAGAAAAAAAGTTAAAGTTCGGGATATTATTATTAAAATTTTGTTAAATTATTATGGATTATTCCAGACTTGACCTTAATTAAAGCTTCGACAGATGTAGAAAATAATTTTATTCATAGCAGCTTGTATGAAACGAAATATACATATTTTAATGAGTATTTTCCGTTATAAAGAGTAAAAAGAGTATAAAATATGTTTGATAACAGATATAAAACATCAGTAATAAATTATATGGATGTGCAATGAACAACTGGCCATTCGAAAATTCATTTTTTATTGATTTATACTTTTTGCCTATCAGAAACTATCCAGTAATAATTTAACAATCTTCAATATTGTCGTATAAATGTCTGGATTCTTCATTTTTATCCGTCCATCGCGCATTGTCAATTAAAATTTCGTTGTTAGAAGAGAATAATAACACGCGTGAAGTTGGAAAATAGAAATTCGCGAAAATATTTCAAACTGCTTATATGATAACGCGTTAAAGTGATAATTAAGTCGTGTAATTATTTACGGGCATTAGTATGATATTCATCGAGTGAAAATAAAGCGCGCACAATTAACGCCATATTAAATTTGCGTCACGCTAATTTGCAAATTACTGGAGTGATAAATTGCTGGGATAAGTAATTCAAACTTCAGCACGTGAAATGGAGTTTCACAGGGTTTCATTTTAGTGGTTTGCTACCGACCTCGTGCATCAAATTTTCATATTAAGAACCGCCGCTTAATCTGATTTTATCTTTTGGTAAAACGATAGAGACCGGCGTCATACTTTGTTCGAATAGAATCGCGGATCTTTCTTACTTTTGAATGAAAGCATGAGTTTACATTCTATTGCATTCTCTGACAATATAATTTTTACTCGTTTAGAGATCAGATAGAATCTTTGAAAACTATATGAAGTTTGAAAATTTACGATACGCCATTAATTTTGTCGATAGTTTCGCGTGATTGGGTCGGAAGTAATTCAAATTTCAATGTTCACTGATAAAGATGATTGAGGCAAGTTGATATAAGGGCAGTGGAATTATCTAGATATAGTTTTAAAAGTTTATAGCATGCTAGAATTTTGAAAGAAATGATCATTTTCTTAAGTAAATGTAAATATTTTGTAATGTTAATAATATTAACATCTTTATCTTACAATATCAAGACAGAAATTCTGGTTAAAAAATAAATTATTGTACCATGGAAATTAAATTTGATTTTTGAATTTCAATTCTTTAAGTGCAAGTTGTAGTAGAAATATTTACGAAGTTTAACGATTTTAAATAAGATAATAATCGGTAAAATAAAGTAATAACAATTTAAGATTTGAACAAAGTTTAAGTACGATGTAAGTTATGATAATCAATGTTTACCTAAGAAGGATCAAAAATCATAGGATATGTGTTAATTGTATTTAGAAATGGAACTTGCAATTACAATATTCATATTTCTTAGAAAAATTTACGGAAAGATATATTTCATCTAAAAATGAAGGAACGAATAAAAGTATAGTTAATGTATGAATGATGCATGATCAAAATAAGATGTATGAAATTTACTGAACTGTGTATTATGATACATTGCATGTTGAGCAGTGTCGTTCAATCATTTCTGATTTTATGGAAGAAAAGTATACATTCCTGTTGACTCTTTTTAATTCTGGATACGCTGTATGAAACTTTAGTTCTAGATTAATTTGGCTTGTCATTCGAGACAAGATAATTACGTTTTTTTGCTTCATTTATATGCTTCGAACTATACACTCACGGTGAATTCATACATTTTGTCTTTGTGAAATGAACAGTTTCTAAATTATTTTTTATATTTTTCCTTAAAGTTTCAACTAACACAAAGAGGAAGAATGAAAGAATATGTTTTAACACATTTGTTATAAAGTGATTAATTCAAATTAATTATTCAGCGTTATTAATTAATTAATTTACAATAATACAGTGTTACAAAGATTAAAAACTGAGAGACTTGCTCTAATCTCCACTGCAAATGCACTCCATTGTTTAAAACTTGAAACAGGATCTAAATACAGTGGGATCACATCCATTCAAATTCTCGCGGCATAATAGCGCAGAATTGTGCATTGCACTGCGCCCAATGAATATATGCGTTGAAAGCACGAACCGGAACAACGTTATTCACCCGGGTGGCATATTATAGCCAGGTGCGATCGATCCTTATAAATTCAATACGTTCTATTAACCTTTTCTACGCTTGTTCGTGAGGAAAAATGACACGCTAAGCCAACTGTCGGATAGGATTTTTTGGGAGTTGGGTGAAATCGAATTTTCTTTACTTATCAGTGTCTACGTATCCAGTTTCACGTCATCGACGAGTCTTTAATCCCAGCTAATACACGGCTGGCTTATCGCGATATAGCCATTTACCACGCGAAATATTAAGCTTCAAATATAAGAACCGTGAAAGAAGAGAAAAGGATGAATATTTCTCAAACGTCACGATAGCAGGAAATATTTAATCCTTCACGCGTGACATATGACGTGAAATTCCTAGTTTTTGTTAACAGGATTCTGACTCTACATTCATCTGCAAATTTCATATATTTACAGAGAGAGAAGGTTTGAAACATTTTATGTCCAGATAAACTTTTAATCTGATTGCTGTAGAAAGAGAGAGAGAGAGAGAGAGAGAGAGAGAGAGAGAGAGAGAGAGAGAGAGATTAGGATACAGCGAAATTGACCCCAAAATGGTGACTAAAATTGGAGTGATGTTTCTCCTGTACGTTTGAACTTCGATGGAGGAATAGAAAAGTTAAGCGTTTGAGCCGCGAAGTATGGAAGTACATGGAAGTTGCATCCGAAGCATCCTTCCGACAGCGGTCTTACTATCGTTGGATGAAACCTTCCATTGGCTGAATAATTCGCGACATTAAAAGAGGCGAGCTCGCCGTAAATTCAAAAATCGGTGCATCCATTTGCTCGAGTTCCAATTTTCAATCGATGTGAGAGCTTCTCGTGAGATATAAACTCTTGCTTCCCCGTACTTCCAGAACTTCACAGCATTGCGGAACTCGCTTTGCGATGTTTTCGCGCACGGTGATCGTATTTTGCCGATTGAAACAGAAAAGATAACGTTTCTGGGTTAATTACCATTCGCTGATCAGGTTGACGTTTCGTTTTTCACGCGCGTTATCTCGCGGGAACTTCGAAACCACGAGCTAGTTCCAAATTGCGGAAGATAGTTCGACGTTCTGAAATTTGATTTTTCAGCCCTGTGCTCTCAAAATTTTGTATTTCCTGCAATAAACTTGGATTGTCTGCTGCATAGATATTACAGTCTGTTTTGGCTATAATTTGGCTACCAACGTGGTAGATTTAAATAAAGTAAAATTAAGTATATTTCTAAAAATTTTGATTTCGATGCATTAGAGATGCAATAATTTTTTAACAAGATTCCAGGAGTTTAAATTATTTATTGCAAATGCATATTTATTGTCAAAGAAAAATTAATAATTAGACGTACAAAAGTTCTAAGACAAATGTTTATTTGAAAACTGAACGAACAACAATATTATTACTATTTATTATCTTTATTATTTATGATCGATATAGAACATTGAGAAGAAAATAATACGAAAATTAAAAATATATACAGCGGGAATCTACATGATGACAGAGATAATATTAGATAGTAGAGATAATGAACAGTGCTTCGATTATAAATAATCATTTTCCAATATTCTGGAGGAAATACAAAACGTTGCATGGTTTTTTCCAATTTTACCAATTTTATCTGGTCCCAAACCAGGTGTAACATGGCAATGCCGAACCTAATCCAAACCCTGTTTCAAAAGATATCGTATTGTAAAATGTGAATGTACATAAATGAATTCACTAATCAACGATGAAATCTAATATTTTTCAATTATAACAAGCAAATAATCTTGAATTAATCTTATAAATTATCAGTTATATGTTTTTGGGAGAAAATTTAAAAATACAAAGCTTATCAAATATAAATGAGTAATTTTGAGTTATTTATACGTGTGTAGAGAAAATATATTATAAAATAAATATAAAGCTCAGCCAAAGTTTTAAGGTTACGTTGGTAGCTTAGTTAACATACAAACTCGAAAATTCTCCCGAAACGTACATGGACAACAGAATTCAGCTTGTTATAATTAACTCTTTCAAGCAAAGTTTTAAACTAACATTCCTTAAAATAACATAGGATAGAAGTGTGTTCATTCAAAACTCTGGTGGTAGATGCTTTAACGTCTGTATGTAATAATTCTCGCGAGAAATGCGTGGACAAGATAACTTGTCGCGTTTGAGTATATGAAAGAGTTAATCCTAAGATTTTCTAAAATTAACGCTCTATACGTTCACTCAAAAGTCTTAAAATGAAGTAATACTTTATATAAAAAAGTATGTGTAAAGCGGTGATATATTATTAATTGGGAAAAAGACCTATAGATTCTTTTTAATGAATCGTCTTTAACTATTTAAAAATGTCCCCTTAAAATTTCGTTTCAATAATTAACGTGAGAAAGACTAAAACTAAAACTTCGGATACGATTCACTCAATTCCTTCTCGATACATAAACAATTTGGAAATTTCTTTATCGAAATAACAAAATAAAATAATAATATAAATATAATAAATATAATATAATACTGCAAATAAAAAGATATTTGATCGATAGTGTACATCTAAAAAGAAAGTTATTCTTCGAGATTACTAATCGATAAGGTGAAAACGGATGAAACAGGTGAACATTTTATAAACGTTCGCGTGAAAACGTCTATAGAACAAATTTGCGTCTCGAATATCTTCCTCTCGTTTTGTCGATTCGGTATCGAGATATCAAACAGGAAGAAACGAAAAAAGGCGGGGAACCGTGTAACGCGATCATTTTTCATTGACAACAGCTGGCACGCGACAAATCGTTCGCTGTCGCGTTGATTCGAAAGCGATCTCTCATTGAAAGAATTTCCGGCTTGAATTTCGTCGTGGTATCTCGCGCGTTATGAAACGTTATTGCAACGTCGCGTGAAAACAACCGGATATTTTACGCTATGTCCTTTTCCGTGGAAATAAAATCTGTTGTCCTGTTGTACCGAACGATTTTTCGCTCCTCTTTTTTTCTCCATTTTTCTTTTTTTTTTCC
Organism: Tetragonisca angustula; assembly: GCA_036937485.2. Taxonomy (NCBI): domain Eukaryota; kingdom Metazoa; phylum Arthropoda; class Insecta; order Hymenoptera; family Apidae; genus Tetragonisca; species Tetragonisca angustula. The sequence continues at coordinate 132,161 of JAWNGG020000315.1, forward strand.
TCTGTTGAGATTCATGCACGAATGATTACTATCTTTTGTGGTAATCAGGTGTAAACTCACTCGTACAGTTACAAACTCTAGATCGTCGTGGAATTGTTTCTCCGTTGTGAAGTATTATGTAATTATCCGGGTAATTAACCTTGGAATGATTAAGGAGGAATCGGACAGACAATACGAACAATTCATTATTTCTCTTATTTCGAGAAATTTCGTAAAATTATTCATTGCCTTAGTATACGGTGATTTTTGTCAATAGACCGTAGATTTTTATGTAAATTCATACTTTTATATTTTGTATAATTTATATCTTATACAATTGGGAAGATGAATTTTGAAGATAGAACTTTTATACCCAGAGTTAACTAGACATAGAATTTCACAAGCACTATTATTTCTTTTCCTAGAAATAAATAATATATTGAAGATAGTTATGTTGGAATTAAAGACAACGTGTTTCGTAATAAATCAGTGTAGTTATGCACTTTAGTAGAGAAAACTATCAGAATGATTTATCCTAATATCGAGTAGACTCAATCGATTACTTTATCTATGCACGAGTTAATGGAAACGTCGAGATAGTTCAACGTTCCTATTAGCAGACTCTCCCTCGAGAGGCGATATCTTGTTAAGAGCACTTTCGCTTTCCTGTATTTAAAAGATATCTTCCAACCGAAAATATAATAAACTGTAGATGGCCTCCGCAAATTCCCTTTTCTTCTTTTTCGCAACGGCTTAAGGTTCAGTCTTTTTAGGATTAAGGGATTTAACCGAATTTTTATTTGATCATACGGGTCAAGAACTTTATTAATCCTTTGGGGACAACGTCTGTGCACTTTAGTGACTCCTGTGCAACTTCTAGAAGTTATATATTTCAGCAGTAATAATTTCATAATTACTGTATAAAGAAAGTCAACGTGTGATCATTTACCACCACTGTTTAAAATTATAAAAATTATTACTAAACCTAGTTAATCATCGTCCATCATTAATGTTTCAGGAACGACGCTTAATGTTAATGATAATTATCATAGGTTCAAGTTATGTAAATAATGACATTAATTAGGTAGGTTTAATAATCACTTTTACAGCTTTCAACAGTGACAGCAAATGGTCAAATTTCGTTCATGTACAATTATGAAATTTAATATTGTTGGAATAATTTTTTATAAATGTTACACGCAGATATAATTCAAATCTGCGAGAATTATCAAAATGCTAAATTATCATTAAACGTGGTCCCTAGAGGGTGAAAAAAGTATCCTCGCTGTAATCTTCCGTCCTTCGTTTCGCAGAACGTAAGCACCTAATTACTTCGGGACGTGTTTATAAACCTTCTCGAGAATGAATATCGCGCATGCAGGCAAGGAGGAAAGTTGGAAAATTGTGTTGCCGTTTCGCGTCACCGCTGTAAATTGTAAAAATGCGGGGATTGCGGATTGATTTATACTCTCAAGAAGTTGTGTTACACACAAACGTGTCCGAGTTTCAATTAAGAAAATTGTTGTGTGCCGACGTGTCTCGTTTATAAGTTGTTCTCGACGTGCTGTCAGGTATCGACGCGAGAAAATGGATCGTGCGACATTTGCTCGGTAATAATAGACGCTGCGCGGCGCGAAACGAATCTCGCATCTTTGCCGATGCTGTAATTAAACAGAAGACATATCGTCGGGAAAAGTGTCCACGCGATTATCGAGTAATTATTGTTGCATCGCAAGAAATCGCCAGCCCTCGAGGGAGTTCGGCCTCGTCCCGCTCGTTTTACCTCGCGTTCTTGCTCTATCAAATCATTCGTTTAGAGCAGCGCTGTCTTCGAGCGAAGCTTTTTGCCTGAGCTTTTTTCTGTTGCAACAGACTGCTAAGCTTGTTGCAAAGTTGTTTGGAACAAACTGACGCGAGTCGAAGCTAGTTGAAGCGGGTATATCCGTGCGAGTTCCAGCTGAAGTTAATTAATTCTCTATAATCTGTTATGTAACTATATGTAACTTGAAGATTATTACGTATTATACTATATATTATACTTATCGCTACTACTTTCATTAATAATATCGTTATAAGAGTACTATTCTGAATGAAGTGCTCAGAACAATTATGATCATTTTATTTTATTTTAATGAGAGTGAATGAATACAACTAACGAACAATATTTTCTCATAATGAGTAAACGAAATTATAGAGGGTTAATCGCTCGCGGATTAAAGTTGACAGCATACGTATATGTTTATTTCGGTACATATTATAATTCTTCTTTTTTCTTGTAGAAATTATTTTCTACTCCCAATAGAGTAGAATTTCACGCTGGGAAACCGAGTAATTTGGTTAATAGAAGTTTTCTCTACATTCTGCTCTTAATAAGCATAACAGGAGTCGATTAATTACGAGTTCATATATTTGAAGCTACGCATTAACTGGTTCGCGTAAACGAGACATCGTTTCTTTTCAATTCCTTAAATTATTTTTTCATTCTTAAAATTACTTCTTTATTTATATTAGAAATATGTTTAAATTGAAGAATATATTCAACTTGCATTAGAAAGATATTCCTCAATTCTTTTAATTACATTAGAATCATATTACACCCGTCTGTAGTATTTTAGTGTAAAACGCGTCACGTGAGGGTATCTCACTCTCGTTTCACTTGCTCTCGGTCGCGAAATAACGCCACGCTACTACTGACAAGCCACGTACCGAAGAGGTTAAAGCGGGATAACGCGAATCGAATCGCTGATAGAATCGGATCGAGCCGCTAGAGCTGCTCGGAACGAAGTCGCGAGCCTTATACGTGTCTCCGTTGAATCTGCAATCTTAAACCAGCGAAATTTCCGATGCAGAGCACGCAATCCACTCGGTTGAAACTGTGGAAAGGCAGGCAAGCCCGAGACGAATGGATGTCGGGAGGAAACAGGCTCGCGGGACAAATCAATCTTTTTCAAAACAGGCCGGAAGCAACGGGGATGTGAAGCGAGGAGAAATGAAAAATGAAAGGCGAATTTCCCTTCGCACACTCTTCTCCTCGCGTTTCCTTGTGATTTCAATCTTCGATCAACCGTCGGGAAATTATCGCGGCGATTCGACTAAAAAAAATTTGTATTTCGAGGTCTGCGAAAATAGTCGGTGCTACGTTCTTTCTGCGCTGCGAGAAACCTGTGTTTTTATCGTCTATGGAAACGTATTACTGACTGTGGCCTGGTGGAAATATTTGCTATCGAAAAATAGGAAGTATTTGAGATCGAAATTCGTTCCGTGTCAGACAAATGGCGAATTTCAGTCCAACTCGCGGCTGACCGCGGGCAAAGTTGGATATCTCTTGTGATCATCGCACTATAATTTCTCCGAGAAGAGGGTGTTGCTGTAAGTGACTGTAACCAGGAGCGAATAATATTCTCCCCAAAGCCGCGAAACCCCTCACCCGAAATGGAATATTTCTGTGATAAACGAGCAAAAAGACGTAGGTAAATGAAGAATAATGAAAATCCAATTAAAACATGGTGTTAATTACCATCGGACGCGAGAACGTTAGATAAACTGATTTTGAAAATCTGAGATATTACTTTTCAACGAAAGAGGTCAACATTATTTGCGCGTGAATCACGATAAATAGGATTTCTTCTTCGAGACGTTGAATGTTGATTCAACTGGATAATGTGAAATTGGTAATCTTATATATGTGCGGTTGATCAGTTCCATTCCTGAGAATAGCTCGTGTAATCCCATTAGCGAACGAGAATTATAAAACGTGAAAAGACGCATGGATATAGAAAGACGTGTGTCGTACAGATTCCATAGTTCTGAATGAATTAAAAAGAATTTATAACACATTGGGTCTCTTAATTAAAAACTAATAATAAGTGATTATATGAAACTCCGGCAATCAACAAAGGCAATGCAATTTGTGTTGGACTTTGCAAACGATATCTATAATTTACTTTTAATAGAAATGAAAGGTTACCTGAACAGGAGATACCTGGCTTAAGAAATTATCATTTTCAAAAGGCAATCTAAAGTTAGCTCATCTTCTTTAGTTAATAGATTAACAGGATCAAAGACGGCGAATCTTTCTAAATATAACGGTAGAACGGTGGAACCGGAAAGGTCTAACATCCTAGGGGTGGATGAGAATTAATAGACTTTCTCATCGGTTACACCATTATATCTTGTATCCAAATAAATATCTGTAAAAGTTCTCAACTCTCGTTTTAAAAGAATTAAATTCTAATAAGAATAAAGAGATTGTTACGTTCAAAAGATAGAATCTTCTTTCTTGGTTGACAGATTAATACGATCAGAGATTCAGAAAGTCATTCTGAATTATAATGATATAAGAGGATCAATCGCAAATATCTGGATAGAAATCTTTGTATTTCCGAAGAAAAAATTATTTAAAAAAAAATCTATAGCCTGTCCTCGTTAACAGATTAATACAATGGAATGTCCGATCGAGAGTTATTTTGAATTAAAGCGATACAAAAGGATCAATGTAGAATCAAAATCAAACATCTTACAGTTGCACAAAAGTCAATTGCTGCAAATTATATCCGAACGAAGGGAACCGTGTCTCGTAACGCTGCAGGTTTCTAGTTTAAAGTCACTGGTTTAAATTCTCTTTACGAACGGAGAGAGGATCACAGGCAAATCGAGCGTTCTGCCTCCTTCGAACTCCTATCTTTTCGTCGTCGTGTTGCTTCGTGCAATCGATAGTGTCCGCGCGCAGAGTGCACGAAGTCAAACATTATTATCGATAGTGGTCCCCTCGTCCCTCGTTTCGTTGCGTCTAGCGTGCAACGTTAATTGGACGGGCACGTACATCCTGTGGGTTTATGGCTGGAAAGGCGTCCGCTCGCCGCGCCATGCTTGCCGAGTCGCTCTCACGACTGTTTCCCGACGAGAGCATCCCCAACGAACCATGTTTCACGAACTTTATTGTTTCAGGCTGATGCGACCGAATCGCAATTAATTGTTACTGTTGCGAACAATATTCCACGAATTCGAATTGTACACCATTGTTATTATTTAACCGCATCTCTGGTCGCGAAACACAGCGCGACGTGGCACTAATTGCTTCTCTTTTCGCGATGTTTTCGAATTAGGATGACAGAATATGCAGAAAATTTGATCTTCAGGGATGGTGTCCAACGTTAATGATTTGACTTGTTCAAATAATCCTTTCTGTTCGATTTTCTACTTTAAAGGAGCATATGTATGACGTTTCTTAATAATTTCATTGATCGAAATAAGAATTACTACAATTTATACATACCGATTGATTACAAGTTCTTGATTCAATATTTAATAACAATGGAAAATTGCCGATATTTTAAACTATAATTTCATAAAAAAGAAAATTTTATACACACATATATATACAAAACCGGTACGTTCTCGTTCATTTTAATCTTGCTGTCCTTTTCACCTTTTTATCACGTTCAGTCTCTTTAGATGTCCGACGGAACATGCAAAACGCCGTGAAATTATATCGAGTATTAAAACCAAATGTTTAAATATTTATACCATTATTATTTATACATTTATTCGGAGCGTATAGATTTATGGAAAACAGCGTTGAAGCGTGAATATTTTGACAATCCTGAGTTCACTTTTTGTAAAGATACTTTACATTATCATGTAATAGGTGGAAGATTCTCTTTTACAGTTTTTAAGAATTATAAAAATTCAAATATTGAATCAGATATTGAAAAGTATTTTTCACAACTAGATTCATCGTGGTCTGAAAGAATGAAATTTTCTCTTTATTTACGCACAATTTTATTGAAATTTGAACATCAAGGTTAGACAATAGAATGTTAGGATTCCTTGAATTTTTTTCATTTGATAATTATGAAATTTAGTACTGCTCGGATAACGTCTGAACTGTACAAATAGCACAATTCTTACAAGGTTTACAATAGTTTACAATAGAAATTCTTATGTTTTTCCTATGTTAAATCTTGCAAATAACCCATCCATCGCTCATCTCTTTATTTAAATCCTTATCAATCCTTTTTCAGTTATTCAGAAAGATAAATAACTTCTCCGATAAGTAATGCATCCCTGGTGAAAAATACAGGATGCAAACTTATCCGAGATCTTTGAGGAAGTATAGAACTCTTGCTAAATATAAAGATATAATAGAGATATTAATAGAGTCCCCAGTTTCTTAATGGCGATTCGGCATGCAACGTTCGAATGGAATTAGATACTTAGACTGAAATATTTGGTTTAGAATTTTAGATTTGTGTTTGTGGGTTTTTGTACGAATATAAATCAAAGGCAGATATACTACGTTGATTTTATGTCACAATAAAGCGTATAACTTGTAAAAATATTTGTACACTTGACGTAGAAAACTGTATGTGTACATTGTGCACATTATATAAAATATTTTGAAATTTAATTGTCATTCCATATATGTATTTGACAAAATGCGTACACAGCATATTCATGTAGAGTGTTAAAAATTTGCTGTGTTTGACACTGAATATTAAGATTTATCAACATAACGATATCGATTTACGATTTCTGCGAAATATATACTTAAATTAAATACAGTAAAATTCCATTTGCATGGACTCGGTTTGTTTGAACTAAATTTTAATCAGTATCCAATTAAATGGACTCCTGCTTATTGAGTCTATTTGTTTAAATATTTCATAATATATGTAAATATTCCTATTACAGGTATTCCTATATACGTACGTGTCAACTGCATAAATTCATATAAACGAGCTTTGTCACTTCCGCATACCTTTTTTGAGAAATCCTTTAAAATTTCACTAATATGATATCGCGATAGTTCGAGATTCGAGATTTCATTAAAGTGTTAATGAAATTTCAAAATATGGAAGTGTAACGCGCGTAATGTATTCATAGAATCCATGAATGTACAAATACTTTCGCGAACCGCTGTATATTATACAAAATGAGATATTCACGTGGCTCGTTGGTTTCTTGCGCGTGTTCAATTTACACGGCCAGTTATTGACCAACGCTCTAACCTTTGTCGTTTGCCGCATCACCTTGTCACAAATGCAATTTGCCGAAACGATCATTGTGTAATATTCGGCCGAAATGACCGACGTACACCAGAATGACATTAACCGAGACCGAGACCGAAACCTGGTTACAATTTACCGCGATCATTATAGGACGTCGTCGCTGTACACGGATGCAACAGATGTCTCGCCGAAAGCTGCGAATATGTCATCGGTTCGGTCGATCCAATTAATACGATTATCCTGAAAGATTACGCGTTATAGTTATTCCTACGTTGAACAATTGAATATTGCAGGTAATAACGCGAAATCCCACGGTATTGCCCTGTGGTGTCACGAAGCTTTGATCTGTCACTCGAGTCGTACGCAATTTCCTCTGAACGTACAATTCAGACCTCTGGTAATAACACAAGGACGTATTTTCAGACGAAATTGTTCAATTTGAAAAATTTGTGCACTTTACGAATGAAGTATGAGTGAAAGATGACAGCAATGGTAAATTGTATGTATACGAGAAGTATTTTTGAGTCCTACATTTAAAGTACACACATTTTAATTTCATTAGCACGAAAGATGTGACGAATAGATAATACGAATTTGAGGAATTCATAGGATATTTCAAAATCCAAAATTACTCGGGATAAATAATTTGGAGAAACATATAAAATGTAAAATATCTAGAATATTCTTTGCCTGAGGTCTTTCTAATCTTTCTAATCTTTTTAATTGTATTTTCAGAAACATGAAACAAAGAGATATAAAATAAATTTTAAAATACATATATAAAAGTTACAAGGTAAGTTAGTGTAAATAAAAGCAGTGTGTTTTATAAAAATCAAAAGTATTTTGATAGATGATTATTTATTACCTTAATATTCATTATTCATTACCCCTCAATTAACTTCGATATTCATTGTAAAATTATAAGCTCAATTCTACTATTACAATATGCTAAATGTACTAATTATGCTAATTATGCTTACTATACATCATATCATTTTTAACCAAATGTACATCTACATGTTTGTTGCAAATCTGTTGTAATTTCTACGTACATTTGCTTCATATCAGAATATAATTATGACAGTGATATTTCGTTGCTAAATTGCGAATGTTCATACGTGTATATTTATGGCTAATTTAGAGATATATGTAACAGTTCTCGTAATATATAAAATACAGTACATGAAGTATTGATCACGATTAACGACTATGAAAAAATTGTAGATAATTTTAAAATGTTCTCTATAATATTTGCTATCGTGATTCTAGTTTTTTAATTACATTTCCGAAAGTATGAATTTGCATAAAAACTCACAGTAGGTGAAATAATAAAATTACACTCATGAAAATATCAATTTGCATAAACATAAGCCGAATATACTTATTACCTACTGTCTTACAAATGAAATTTGAAAATGTTTTAGATCATCCATAGATTTAGTATTCAAATTTTATCAGTATGTTTTGCGAGTAAACATTACGTAACGTGTCACGTAGCAAAAAGTGCATAAATGTTTTAATAGTCGTGACAAAAATGTGAAATGTTAATCTATACATATTCATGCGTGCATTTCGAAGTGTTGTCCCATTTTATCAATGCACACAGCTCGTAAACGTAATGCATATATCTGCATATTCTTGATTCGTAAATACTTATTTCTGGCAATTATAAACGCTTTTGCTTCATGAAACAAAAGTGGAACAAAATTGAAACGAAACGGCGTGCGTTTGTCGCTATATAGCAGAATCGCACACGAAAGGAGTAAATACACATACCTTATGTGAACACTATGTTGTCTTATCCCCTATTAAACTAACATAAGAGAAAGAGAGAATATTGACACACATATCCGTTGCAATTCACAGTTTTGTTTCAGTTTTATCTTAATGAAATATTTGTAGACTTTTTGCAACGTAATATCTCAATCTTACTTTTGTACTTTTGAACACACTGATAAAATTTGAACATTAAACCACTGAACACTTCGTATATTACACATTTGACGGATTGTGTTGGTTCTCTCTGAGAAAAAATTAACCCTCTACTGGTATGATGCTAGTCAGATTGTTAATAAGTAAAAGTAAATGCTGAATAATCAATTTTACATTTTGAAAGTATTAAAGATAAAAAAACATCATATACTAGACATAACAATTTTCTGTGGATATGTACAAATCAAGGAAGTTTAAAATTGTATATACATATAATATTGATGTATAAATACAGTTTCTGGCCATTGACTTAAAACTCGCAATTTTCAGTATCTTTTCGTCTAAAGGTGACAATATGACATCACTTGTAATATCACAAAATTATTAACAGCGACACGTGTGCACACTTTGGCAGTTAATAAAGCTTATAACTAAATTTTGTTCAAAGCTTTCAATACTGAAAGTATGTAAAACGTTGAAAATTCTAAGTTATCTTCGTTCAATGACCACTCAATTTTCATACTGGACGTGTATTTTTCCATTTTAACAAATTATGCGCTATTATTTCTTGCCGTTTGCCTGTCACACTTCCTTTCGTTCTTCACTGTATTTTTTTTTTTTATTATATTTTTGAAATAAACGTGCGCGTCTACAAATTGAGCCACTCGATTCGAGAACTTCGCCTGCCCTGCGAAATAAAAAGTCAAAGATGATGGAGGTCAACTGGCGAAACACGGTTGCACAGCCCTGGCGAATTATACACGCGAAGCATGCAGTCGAAAGCGAGGAAAGCGTGTTCGACACGTTCTTGCGCGTGCTGTTTCGCAACGCGTGGCTCGTGACACAAGATCTTCAAGCTCCCTCGAGCTTCTAGCCTGGCCTAGGAGCCTAGAGTTTAGAGTTATTCAGTCCAGGCGTCGTTACGCGGACGTAGAACGGGGTAAAATCCACTTGGCAGCGAAACCGCGGACAAAGAGAAATACCGGGAAGTTGAGCGACACGACACGCGAACAAGTGGGAATACAACGCGTAGGCGAGCATTAAACCGACGACTAATTAATTTGTGGTATGGAAAAGTGAACAACGATGCACCGAATGTTATTTCAATCGCTCATTAAATATATTAAAAGACACGCTGAAAATAGAAATAAAGTAGAACGAACGTTCACGATGTAACGGAAAACCGGGTTTTTATTACTTAACACGTACATTGTGGAACACGGATTGGCGATTTTATTTTTACTGATACGTATCGAGCTGTACATATCAGTGCACAAAAGACTCTAGAATGTTTTAAAATAATTCGAGTGACCCCGCACCGTTGGTTCTGAGAAAATTGCATTGTACGCAATTGTAAACTGCAGTGCTTGTTTATTTATTTCTATGTTTTTATGAAAGATTATTTCGTCTACTAAATATCTACTAAATAATTATTGTCATTTTATATTTTATACTAAGGCGGTGCATGTGACATTTTTACATTTTTACAGTTTGGTTTTTGGCGCGCCAAATGTCTATTAAATTTTGTTAGCTATAATTATATTGAACTACATAATTGCAATTAATAGTAATTTAATAGCAATTATTAGTAATTATAAATATAATTATGTATTAAACCATATTGGTTAATTACAACTATGTCGAAGGAAAAGTGTACTATAAATCACGTTGTGAAAATTCATTTATAAAAATATGAAGCTTCATTATCATGATATTAACTCAATATCAAAACATTCGTACGATTTTCTCAAGTATGAACTCAAATTTTAAGAAAGTACTTCACAGGTTTCTGGAAATCAGAATTTAGCTTCTCGAAAAGACTAAATACTAAACATTTTCCATTTATTCCAATTAATCATTTGCAAGCAATTTTTCTGTTTGTAAATTATTTTGAAGAAACTTGTAAACGAAGCTGATTCCTATTTTATATACTCGAATCTTAGAAATAAGAACAGCCGTTCGAAAAAGTACATTAAACGATATTTTGAAGGAACAGCGCGCAATTAAAGTTTAATTGCACGAGACGGCGTTTCAAATGCACCGAGCTAATAACATAAAATAACTAAATAGAGTGGAACTCGTTTTCCAATAAATGTAACGGGTTGAGATATTTTAATAAATTTACGAAAAACGTGAAATACGTGGCAAAATATTATATGAAAATCGTTTAATCGGATCATCGCCGAACACATTTCGGAACAACGTCGACCGCGGTGCGCAGGTCCTGAATTCGTTTTCGTTATCATTGACAGGAAAGCTTCACTGCGTGACAGAATAAATGTAATTAGAGTAAGAAACCTATTATCTGAAACATATTATCTGGTGCCCGTTGTCCTCGAGAAACTTGTTTCGAGTTCCGGTCGGACGGATGACTGTGCGAAAACTTTCCACTGCTCTTTCGCTGGCGTTTTCAGCGCCGGAATGTACGATCCGTGTTTCGAAATTTCCATCGAACTTCTTGACAGTTAATTGCTATCGCGGTTTCGCCACAATCACCAGCCACACTTTGAAAAACCACTGAAGCTTTCGAGCATCGAGCTCGGCAGATACGCTCGGCTAGATCTCAGAGTTAATCTCATTTGTAACCCTTTCTCCCCCGCGGGGTGATCCTCTCTTTAGCGAGTTTAGAATTATCCGGTAAATTTGCATGTTAGGCGGCTGCTCTTAAAGCGGTCGTTTGCTCATGGTCGTCTCGAGCGCAGAGTCAACGGACTTTTACATCGTTTCATCTGGAAGGAATTGTACTTGGTCTGAAGAACGACAGGCCGAGTAAGATCTCTCGAACATTTTGCCCCAGACGAGCGGAATTAGTAATCGGGAATATGTTTCGCGAATATTCGAGAAAATTTTGTGGAACCTCTTTCGGATAATAAGAATTTGTGAGACAGAGTAAATGTGAGACACTCGTTCACGAAAGTATTCGAACATTTATAGGGAACTTCTTGCGAATATATTATTATTTATGAATATACGAGTGCATTATACAATATTTTCAAATTTTATCAACTCCACAGTGAGATTCGTGCAAATTTAAAAGTATATGTAGAAGTGACAAAATATTTAGTACAAAATTATTGAAATAACCACAAGCCATCGTATTAATAAATATGTTGAATAGGGACATATTTAACGTTTATTAAGATGAAGGATATTCGTGCTGTATATCAGTTTACTAAATATATGTTTGTAATAAATATCTTATAACTCCTATCCAGGTTAGTTTCAAATTTCTTCAATATAACTATGAGAGAGGTATCTCACCACGTGTTGTAGCGTTAATCGAATTTCAAAATATTGCAGCAAGTGTTTGAACTTCCAAGGCAAGTGTTTGAACATTTTCCTGAACAACTGTTCTGTCTGTTCTATCTTACGGTCCTCTCATTAACGTAGAACGGACTAAGTAATGGTTTTAATAAAGGAGAGTATATCCCTACCTCTTATTGAATTTCTGCGGAAGTTCGTAGCAAATCTAACCCGTTTCTCTCGCGTGTCACCCCTTTTTTTTGTCGAAGTAGCGTTTCAACATCTCTATTTTTTGGTGACACCGTAGAATTATGGTCTAACATCTGCTTACAAAATCAGTTCAAAATTGAGAACGTTGATAAGAAACAACAGTCGATCTCTCTCTTTGCGATAAAAATGATTTTCGAAGAGCCGATAAACTCTAGTGTAACTAATACGTTTTTTCTTTTTTGATTTGAATCAAAATTTTGATTGATAGGAAATCTGACCTAAAACGCAGCTGCTGCCCATAAATATCATTGTTGGTCGTATATCTATCGTTGAAAACAAAACGAGAATGCTGGTGAATCTGCTGCATGAAATCGAACAACGATTCGACCGAGATACGCAACGGTAAAAGTGGCATGCGTGCGTTCGCGGCGACTATGCCAGAGTCGCGGTCTGAAAGGACTATGGTAAATGGTGCAATCTACCGCGCCATTTCCGACACCTGACGGAACAGTTGTCCAGATAAGACCGGAGGGAAATGAGGAAACATCGACGTGCGATGTGCCTGAAACCGGCCACGCTGTATCGAGATTCGTGCAGGTTTCTCCTTGTTTCTTCGAGAAACAGCCTCTCTGAGGAAGAGGAAGTATTAATATTAGGTGTCGTGTAACTAGTGTCACAACCAGCCAGAAGCTGAGCCTATATTCAAAATTAAACGAAGGAGAAGGGATAATCATTTTTCCATTTAAAGCTTCGTCTTTGAAAATTTGTCGAATATACTTCTCTCTCTTAAAATATATTTCTCCAATGAATTTTACAGAAAAGCACTTACCACATTTGAATTTAAAGTGCAATGTTAAGTGTTAGAGTTTGGACATATAAATGTTGATAACATTTGGATATGTAATTGTACTTACACAATGTGCAGTACATCATTTTATCTAAAATGATGGCTTATGATTATTTCGATAATAATAAATTTAAATTTGTTATTTTTAAATTACTATACACTATTAATTTATAAATATGTTATCACGAGTGTATTAGGAGTCATTTTTAACAAAATAAATTTTCAAATTGAAATTCATATTTTATATATTTTTGTATTAATTACTTTTTATTCTGTGAAATTTAATTTCACTTTCGAAAAAAGATTTAATAAAGTAAATTGATTTCTTTTCTGTGTTTGAATTTTGCAAAATTTAAATTTGGTTAATTCCAGATTGAATAAGAATGAACAATGGAATGAACAATAAAAGGTTATTCGGCGTACAGAAATTAAAATAAAATAAATGAAGGATGCAGAATAACTTTCCGTTTTCAAGAACGTGTTTCGAACGTATTTCATTAACAATTAGCGTGTCTTTGATAAATTTTCAAACTTAATTTATTGAGAAGCGAGATATCTTACCAAAAATTCTTATTCTACGTTTTGACCTATTTTTGCAGGTATAATAACTTATTGTTGATTGTTCAGTCTTACTTAATGCAGAATTAAATTCAAATATACACTCTCGCACAAATTTTCAAAACGCTTACAATTTCCAACATTCGGCGTTTATCGCGGACAGTCAAATTTTTTAAGTGCGCCGATGTTTTACAATTCAATTACTAATTTATGACATTTTAGCAAGATCGTTTCGAAAACGAAGTCTTGAACGAAGAAATTTTACTCTTTCTTTTCAACTTGTCTTGTTACATAGAATTGTCTTTTTTTTTGCATCAACTACGCGACACTCTGTCATAAACAATAAACTCGCGATTAAAACATAAATCACTTTAAAAAAAAATCTGAGAAAACTTCAACCAAGGGAAAGAATCTCAAAGGAGCCATTTACACAGACCACGAACGCAATGGGTTTAATAACGATGAAATTTATCCTACCAGCCGTCTGGTAGGCAGTAAACGGAAGTTGAATGGTTATTAAAGTAACTAGGAAGCATAGTGTCGCCCGCTTGCACCTTGTTCCACTGCTCTGGGAAACTGTACCTCTAAAAACACAGTTTTACAGTGCCACGGGGACCAGTGGATGTTTACCGACTCCCTCGTCTTACATTAATTTCGTTCCACAGTACACAGAGGCGACAGTTTCTATTTTGTCGTCGCCGGTATTTCGGGCGGAACGAAGAATCGACTGTCGAACAAACAAGAGCAGCAAAACTAGAGAGAAAGAGAGCAATTGTGCCAAAATTGAGGCGTTGATGAAATAACGAAATAACGGCTGATGGGCGTCCGCCTTCCGATAGGAGCGGAAGAACATGCAGCCCGATACGGAAAACGATTCGTTATCGTGTAATTGAAATGCAGGTTGTTTGGAATAGGTCGTTTCAAACCAGGCGGCAGGTGTTCATCTGTGAAAATCTATATGGGAAGATTAGGGGTTACGTTGCGGCGAGTAATGCAGCGAGAATGCATTGTCGAGTGCAATAGCATTAATACCGCATCATATACGCGTAGTTGTTCTCCAAGCTGGTTAACTGCTCGCGATGTGAAAGTAATCGAGCCAACGAGCCACTATTTCAACGAGTGTGTTTCAGCGAATAATAGCTTTACAGGTGAGTTCGCGCCGCACTACCAGGTGAGATTCAATTGGGTGGATTTGCGCGTCATCGCAGGTCGGAGTCTCATTAAGATTTGTCGAAGTTTCGGCGGCGAGAGAATGGGTAATGGATTAATATTCCAACGAAGCTCCTGTAATTCACATGTCGCCCAGAGGAGTTTCAGAAAGTTTTCAGGCACGGAGCAACCTGTTTTCACTGACATCTATGCGGGTACGTTGATATACCTTGTCGAGCGACGCGATGAATTAAAGAATTCTCGTGGGGAAGGTTAGCAAAGAACCCGTAGACCGATATTGTCGAAATCGCGACGAAACTTTTGAATATTCATCGCCCCTTTCTCGATTCGAGGCACTCAACGAGACTATTTAAAATATTTTTTTAAAGATACCTTACATGACGCTACGTTTTTCGACTGAAATTTTCGAAAATGTATTTAAAATCACTATCCATTTGCTAGGATGAACGAAACGCGGAACACCACGCGTTCGGTTACGCTCCCCTTTCTAAATCACTTTCAAAATTCATTTCGAACTTTCGTCGGGCACAGTCCGCGCGCTGTATCTTATCTTCCACTTAGATCGCGACAATCACCTTAATTTATAATCTTCGTAAAGAAGAAAAAAAAAAGAAAAAGAAAAAAGAAGAAGAAGAAAAAGTAAAAGATTTACCACGCGAAAAGAACTTACCTGAACGCAAGCTTCTGGACGAGGAAGGGGAGTGCGACGGCTCGGTTAACAGGTGAAAACCGAGTGGGCTCGGAGCGCGGGAAAGCGGTCCCTCGTTGATTCGTCGGTAACTCGCGCGATTCGATTCGGCCGGCTGAACGAGTTGCCCGCGACGAATTGAAGTGAGAATCGTCCGTACGAAGTCGATGATGCGTTCGATAAATTCGCTCGGAGGAATCAGGTGAACGTGGCTCGTGCCTTGAACTACTCGTTGCCAGACGAACACAGCGTTGCGGGCGAGCTAGCTCTGTCCGGTACTTCGGTACCGTGCCGGGTACTATCCTCGATGCTTTCAGTCGGCGTCTGCGCTCTCGTAACTTCTCGACCTCCTCGTCCACACCACCTGCACACCACCCCCACCGAATATCCAGCGTATTTTAGACTGCAGCCGTGCTAGCTGCTCGTCTCGCTTCCTAGCGCTCCCGTTTCTACTCGTCCACGTCTTTCTATCTCTATCACACATTCGCGCGCGCACACACACACACACACACACGCATATACACGCGTTATATCTTTTCCCCCTCCGTTAACCTGACTCTCTAGCAGCGCGAGAGAGCACCTGATGCTACACCTGAGGTAGTAGGGTCAACGCTTTTGCTCGCATCTTCGAGAGGACAGCAGCTAGAATAATCCACGAGCCCCAAACCGATAGCAAACAAAGAGTTTGCGTTTCGTCGTCGCAGCTGGTAATTACCTCTACGTTCGGCGAGTGTTTGGGTTGGGGTAACATTAACTGTTAACCAACCGATTTTCCACTCGCGGCTATTTGGAAAAGATTGCACCGCAGGGACGTGTTCAATGCCGTGGCTCGTTGTTCGCCATTCCGCGTTGAAGGTGAAATATACCGGTGATATTTTGGTGAAATATGGTGCGCGCCAAGTCGTTGAATAATTCGCACGTTTATTGGCCTGTGCTCTTGACATTTCTGTTGGCAAATGTTTACCCTGGTTTTGACGTATGATAATTACGGTTTTCTTGATGGTTTAATTAACTTCTCTATTTATTTACCATTCGTTAATTGCGTAAATTTGTGTCACGGGCATGTGTAATCTTTTTGCATACACGCAGGATGACGTTTTCGCTCGCGGTTGATTAATGGGACAATACAGCATGTACGTTAACGTTAGCTGCTTTGAAAAATAAAGGCGTTCCGGTTTCCTCTTCGCCCTTTCTCTCTTTGGCCATACACGCCCAATGACGCCCGTGCTTCTTGTAAAATTTTGCTGCCAGAAGACTCGTGACTCAACGAAAAATGCACGTTTGAATCTTTAGTTTATGTTTTACGATTACAATTTTGAGAGGAATACCGAATATCAATGATGTAGAAGTTGCTTTAAAGGAGAGACAAAAACTAAACATCCCCCATCATTTTTATACAAATAAACGTGTCGTTCGTCGAAATGACGTGGCAAGGGCACGTATCGACTTCCTAGCTCCTTCGGGATACTCCAAATCTCAAGAAACACTCATCTAGCTCACTTGACTCGCTGTAAACCTGCCTCTCGTCCAATCTCCAAATAATAAAGTCAAGGATTATCCGTAAACCGATGGATTTTTCGTTCGATCGCCGACGGGAGTTAAGCTCGCCAATTGCACTCGCTGTTGGAATGAAATTCAGCTCGTGTGTCGCGAAACGAGCTCGTTTGCACGCAGCCACTACTCTATTTACGCAGACAAACTAATCAAACTTTGACCTCTTCGATTGCGAGCCTCTTTGCCGAAAGACCCACGGAACAGAACAATTTTCGCGAACAATTTCGCATTTGATTTTTAATTCATTCGACACGCTCGTAGATGGACTCTGCAGGAAATTAAGTCGCGATATTTGATGTTTCGCGTTGTTATTTAACGTTGTAGAGAACGAATGTACATGGGATTGGAAATAAATTAGAATATTCATTTATTAACGCACTCTATTACGTACTTATTTCAATTGATAGCTTTCGTAAATACTAGGATAACTGTCTAAATACTAGCGTTTCTGCATATCTGTGCTAGTATTAAAATAAATTAAAGTTTGTGAAAAGTACCTTTATTAAGAAAGTCAAATTATTAAATTCCTCTACGAGATCAATGAAATTTAGTTTTCAGTTTAGTATCTATAATTATTATATTATGTTATTATTAATATAGTATTGATATAGAGATAGATAATATAGTATTAATATAGTATTGACATAGAGATAGATGCTTCAAATCATGTAAAATACGATATATAGTTATAAAATCTTTTTTCGTGTTTTTCCACAATTATATAAGAAATCTATTTTAATTAATTTTGACAAACGTTAACTCATCTCAGCCGACGTTCGTAATTTATTTTGATCACTTAAGAATTTATTCTTGTACTTGTTTGTTTTTCGATATTTTATAAATATATTTTTACTGTCTATTTCGTGTCTCTTGTATCAATTTACACTTGCATCAACTCATTTTGATTTCTATACAGAAACAAATTCAGAAAAGACGTAGAAACTCACGTGTCCGCAATACAAATATACCTGGAGTCTGACCGTTAATAACGCAACTTTCTGTGAAAAATTTCAAAATTATTTCAGCAACTTTTTTCCATCCTTCCACCGTTCAAATATCTGCCACTTTCCCACAGCAAACAATCAGTGACTATAGTTATCGCTACTTACGAACGGATTAAAACTTCTATTTCACCAAGTTACTCTCGCCCATCTCGATTAGCGCCAGGTGTTGCGTTTTCCGAGACGAGAGTAGTTACCGTTCCATCCTCGTCCTTCGAGCCCTGGTACCGATACACACCTGAGACGACGAGGGTCAATGTTTGTACGCGCAACTTCGATGAGATTGAAGTTACTCCTCCGAGTTCGGTATTAGGCGGATGCAACGACTGGGCGTTAGACCCCGGCGAACCACATCACGATGGTCATTCAATTTTACCAGCTCGTCGAAAGTTTTCCAATTTTACTGGCTGGACGGATCAACGAGCATCGTACGCGCTACTTTATAACTTACGCGAAACTCTACTCTCTCTCTCTCTCTCTCTCTCCTGCCCGCTCGTTTTTAAAAGTCAAAGAAACACGCAAAGAAAATCATATTCTTTCGTCCGTGTTTATTCGATTCCGTTTCATTAACGTTCCCTTTTCATTCGCGTTTTCTTTCGGACAACATCAAGCTTTGCAAGTTTATTTTGCTCGTGTGAATATGTTCAATATGTTCATGAATCAACGGACTTTTAATACATCGACAATTATGTTAATATATATTTTGGGACGTATTTAGAGAATGATGCAGTTAAAATCAATTGTGTGAAAAATGGCCACAGGCAAAGTTTGTTTATTCAGAAATCGTCGGTCAGTAATGTGTTTCGTACTGAAAACTTCAACGAATTCACATAAATAACATTTATTTAAGTTACAGTATGTAAATTAATAATAATTAATAAATACAATAGAATCAAACAATGAGATTGTTTGTTCGAACAAAATGAGGAAATGTCCGGCAACTTAGGACAAGAGCGTGAAAACTCGCGAAAGGATCGAGAATTTCTCAAACGTTTCCGACGAATGGATCATTTCTACGAGCGACGATTGAAATTGTCGATTTGTTTTCTTGGAACGTTCGACGGGAAACTCGACATTGACAGGTATCGGCGATTCACTTTGTAGAGATAGAATAAATTTCTTTCACGCTTCTAGTCAGTTTCTTGTGTGATCGTCTCGACACGGCTGACCGCGTATGTACCTATACTACTTGAACTCAGACGCACTGGTCCAAATGCGACGATTCTCAATTTAAAGAACGATCTTCTGTTTCGATAGAGTTGAGTGATAAATGTTTTGAACGATGAGACGATGAATTAAATAAATTGCTTTAGTAAGTAATTTCAACAGAATTTCCGAGATCCTCAACTGAATTCTCTGATAATTAAATGAATTAATTAATTATCGAGAATAGAATCGCGGTTGTGAGCAGATTGGGCAATCTGCCCGCTCAATCATTTTCTGTCTGATTATAATGAAACTTTAATCAAGTTGTATGCATAATTGGCCTTATAAGTTACCGCGGCATCGTGATATTCGTTGGGAAATTTACGATCTTGTATCCTCACGAGTGGGCACGTGTTTATTGCAACACGCTTTTTTCCCTGAAGTAATTAATGAGCAAATAATGTCGATTTTGTTTCTGTATTAAACACATTTCTTCGAACGTGCTCTCGTTATCGTCATTATAGTCTAGCGGGCATTGAATATTCATTAACATCTACGAATTAAAAATGCGAATATCAAGAGGGTATATTTATCTGGAGAGAGCTTTCTCTGTAAATAATTTTTAGATTAATATTGGACAAAGTTTGCATTTTTAATGGTGTTTCAAATATGTAGGGTAAAATTTTTATGTAATATTCTGCTTCATTGATGAAGTCTTCGTTTGAATGGTTATCACGATTGATGTCGTTATACCCACGTGTAATAATTTCAATCTACATTAATGTGATTCTGGTTCTAAAATTAATCATCAATGTATTTTGTCACAATGGCCGCCACACGAAGAATAAAAATCTATCTTCTCACAAAGATTTCAACTGTATTAGGCGACATAGAAGCTATTAGAAATATTTTTTATGGAGCTAAAAAAAACATTTGTCTCGTACATATGTAAAATTTCAAAGAAATTGAATCATTCGATAGAGAAACTATGACAAAGCGTTGAAAAACACGGCTTTGAGAAAAACACGCTTGAAATTCTGCGTTTAATTCCGACATATGTAATGTCATTTACTTTTCATCTAGTTTCATAAATCGTACCCTCGTTTTCCATTCAAATTTACGGTTTGAACATTTTATGAAAATGAATTGACTAACCAAACCAAATGAATTGATTATTAATGAGCGTAATTATATTGTACGCTTTCTATTACTTTCTTAAAGTTTAATTTAAAGCGTAATTTCGATTTTTTCTGTCATAATTGTGTCACTTAATTTCTGGAGTGTAAAATTGTAGATACAAATTCTTAAAAAAAAGAAGAGCAAGAAAACTGATCAAATTTTTAATTCTTTCAGATAGAAATATCTCTTTAAGTAAACAATTGTTTCACCTACCAAATATTGTGGAATGTGTTGTATTTCTTTATATTTTGTAGAGTTTCGAGTGTCACGTGCGCTTCGTGTATTTTTGTAGCTTTTAATTTTCCACGAACGCAGAATAGATCCGCGGATCGTGAATTACATTAAAACAGAAGAGTAATTACTCCTTCTATCTTCGCGACCGGAGATAGATAATAAAATTCCTCGCGAGAATTAACTCGAAGATTTTCAGACGCAAACATCTGTAAACCATGGCGAGCGGACGCATCCGACCTGTTAAAGCTTGATGGCGACAGTAAAAGCTCGGCTTTCCCGAGTGCAACTTCTAAATAAAGCCGGCGCTATTTCATAGGGAAACGTCATCCAATATTTAAGACATTTTACTACATTTACGTAAATTCAAAAACAGCTAGCCATTCTTTCATTCTAAGACCCTGAAAAACAGGCCAAACTCTAAAGACTACCCTTGTTGTGAATTTGTCGCGAAAAAGAGACTCGATTGCAGCTCGCTTCGCTGGAATTACAACGAAATAAAATTTCGAACGCGTTCGCTGATCGTTCGACCGTCTGGTTCGAGCTGCACGAAATTCCACGAGGACGAGAAATTCCTAGATGCCGGGCCCGAGGCGACGTCCGTTGAATTTCTCGAAGGCGACGGGAATCGTATACCCTTAAAACAATTCCGAGTGTCTGGTCGCTCGTTCCGTTGAACCACTCGGCTTTTTCGTTTCCGGAAAAGAAGCGTGAATAATTCATCTCGATTTCAGTTGCTTTCTCCGCTTTCTCGATCTCCGATTCCTAAAAACTGACCTGTTTCATTGAAACTCTCAATACAACTGTGGATCTTTATACTTTGAATATTCAAAGACATGTAGGCATGATACGTACCAAAAAAGAAAAAATAATTGATAAAGTGATTGATTTCAACGAGGACGTCGTTGAATAATGAACTAAAGGTTACAGATAAGAGTTTGTGAGTTTCCACTGATATTGCTATGTAAATTTCAACTCGAGGAGAACACTTGATAGGTGTTAATGTTTTCGTATGACGTGAGTAACGTTCATTTGCTAGACCCTAGCGATCCTATTCAAACCATAGATATCTACGCTCGCGTGAAAAATGATTAGGCGTGGCTGACAAACTTTATTTTCCGTGGTTTAGAGCTTTCGCGTCGCGGATCGTAATTTCATCACGATCGAACGGAAAAAGTCAAGGTCAACGATACGCCGAACGACAGAGGATTAAGGCTAATTTTATGATCGAGGCTCAGACGATCCATGCTTCGTTTATAGAAACTACAAGCAAGTAGACAAAGAAGGTCGATCGCGCAGTTTCGAAATATTAGCGCAATATTTAAGTTATGGGCCTTTTAAGGTGTGCAGATATAACGAGTTCCCAAGTACCCATTGGTATTTTTCGCTGTTGGACTTATAACAGCGGTGAGCTACGCGGGGATTTAAAAGTCGAACGATATCGAGTGGATTTCGAAACGACACACCGTTAAATTTGAAAAAAAAAAAAAAGAAGAAAAAGTGAGACTAAACGCGGACGCAAATGCTCGTTCTACTCGTTTGTTCTTCCTGCACCATCGGTGGAAGCTCTGAGTGTACTTTTTGCTTTGGACAAGCGCTTTTTTGTTTCGTCTGTTTCGCCGATACACGCGCGGCAATTTTTACGTAATGAGTCCTTTATTTTTGCTCGCGCGCGGAAAATGTGCCTGGGATAGCGTGTCACTCGCAGACAGTGTAACCAGTCGGTGCGTACTTTTTTTTAAGACCTTGTGATCAATGGACCTTGAACCTTTTTTCCACGATAAATTGTGGATAAACGTGATACGTTCCGAGGTATTCGTCGTCCGTCTATTCAACGAGTATGATATTTTAGCTTGAAGGAACAGGGTGTTCTTTCACGCGTGTCGATTTAGCGTATTATCGGACAGACGATAGTTAACAAAAATTCTTCGAAAATATATTCTGTCAAATTTTTCTTCTGTGTTAGATGGTTGCACGTGAAATGACGAATTATTCAGTAGTTGAAAGTGTATTAAATAAAGTATATTAATCGTCGATTTAATTCGTAGCTTGTCGACATTCAACGTGATTGGCGTTTTGCTAATTGTTTTATTATAAAAAGATGAATTATATATTAAGGCGAAGCATGAATTATTGTCAAATTTTTTTACACAACTTGGAAAACTTTTAACCTAACGAAGTAAAAGTTGCTTATAACACTAAAATTTTCCAAGTAGCTGCATTAAGACAACAGACAAGCTCCTATTTAGTGGAAAATTTAGTTTCTGTCAATCATAATCATTGTAAGCAACGTTCAATAAAGATTATAATTGTAATAATTACAAAATTGTTTCACGACAGGTATTGAATCAAAATTCAACATTATATTGAAAATTTCGCCGTTTCATCTGCAATAACTCAATATGTTTACGCAATTTTATTCGGGAGATTTTATATATAAATGAAAAGGCAATTTATATGTTTATTAATCAAATACTAATTATGTATTGAATTCTTAATTGGGGCAATTGTCAAAGACATTATCTGTTGTCGAAAATTTCATGGATAAATCGGCCTACATTGAAATGTATTTGACTGTCAAACGAATTACAAAATTTGTAATAATAAGAATTTTTACAGTATATTTTCAACCAATTATTACTTTGCTTAGATCTTTAATAAATTTTGGAACGTTGTAGGAACAGAAAAAAATATATTAGTAACAAGAACCAAAAATTCATCAACGATGAAATAAACGAACTGTTATCCATAGAAAGCAATCACAAGCAATAGTGTATACTGTATCGAATATTAATTAATAGAAATTTCAGTCGAAACTTTGAAAGAACAAAACGTTCCAATTAATCTGTAGTACAATTCAATTTTTTGTCATTTGTCTTCAATCTGTGTTCCTCGACCAGGAAAAAGGAAGAACGTGTACTATAGATTTTATTAGTATTTCTTCTTTCTGCTTTGTGAAACTAATCGAGCAGTTTAAATGACCAAACATTCCTATCGCCTCATGGTAAAATTCAATTATTGTATCAAGTGTTTGTATAAAATTTCGTATTCAATCGTGCAGCTTCGTGTAAAATTTAATTTGACGAGTTTTGAGCATTTCCTTAACGGCTTCTTTATTCCTAGAATCAGGCTGGGAAGTGTTGTTCGAAGGATTATTTAATTTTCGAATTTTGCCGAGCTTCGTAATGTCAAAGGAACGCGTCGCAGTTTATTCGTCAACATGGAATAAGATTCAACATGGTTCGGCATGCCTTTCATCTGACGGACACGCTGGTGAAACCGAAATGCGACAGAACGGAATTTCCAATCTCTTCTCATCTTCAGGTGAAATCAAGCCTCGAAAAGCGGCGTTGGTATGCGCTGAACTTGCAAGCTTGTCAATCGAGTCCCGCGCACCCATCGTTCTCGAGTCTCAACTTTGTCGCCCAACTTCTTGCTAAATATTTCTCATCGACCCAGTTGATCGAGATTTGATTAACTTCAAATCTCTTATTTGCGCCACAGGATATACACAGGCTTATATGAAAGTATTTCAATACTTGAGGAGGACTTTTACGAGTATATCACGCGCGTTATTCGAAACTTTTTGTCTGAAAACTCTCGCTTAAAATTTCGAAGCAATTTTAATTTTTTTTTTTTTTTTTTGTTTTTAACGAAACGAAGCTCTTCGTGTTTTCTACCATTCGCCAACCAAATCTCCAGCGATTGACCCGCATTATTACCCTCAGTTACAACGTTCCTATCTTTTCCATCATGTAATGTTTTAAAATAGAGATTCTCTTCTTGGAAATTGGTGTACACCCTACTTGGCCGGATCAAAACAGAAGAGGGTGCGTTTATTATGCTTATCGTGAAAAATCAGGAAGTTGGATCGGTGTTTTCGTCCATCTTCTGTTGGAGAGATCGGCAACGATCTTCTTGTTAAGAAGGGCACTTCAGATGATTAGTTTACGAGAAAGGGAGCTCCACCTTAATTTTATTGAAGGGCAAGTTGCAAGCATGAAACACGAGCTTGCAACTTTAAATATCTATTAAAAACTAAAAAGAGAGAAACATTAGTGTGATACTTGATACTTTGCAATTTCAACTAACTTATTGTAATCTGATATTTAATCATTAAATTAACATAAGAATAGTTCAGTTATGATTGATATTTAGATTTTAAACACTTCATATTTGGAAAGAGGAATTCACGTAAATATGTTATAATGTAGTATCAATATATTTTAAAAACGCATTTTCTTAGTAGGGTATGCTATGTATTTTTATTACTGTGATTATAATTTCTAATTCCAAATCTTTTGCACTGCCAATTTGACACTTATACAGCAAGCTGCAGTCAATAATGAGAAAGGTGGGTAACAATGAAAAATTGTCGGTATTTTAAACTGTTGAAATTTCGTTAAAAAAAAGCCGTATAACTATTCAAAAATCCACATGGTTTGATTTTAAAGCATAAAGTTTCTACTTTGACCGTACAGAATTTATTTTTTTCAAAGATATTTTTACATCACGTAGCGAGTGAGTTTATTTTTGGAAAGTTGTAAAAATTCAAACGTTTCCGAGAAAACATTGATAAATTCTTTTTTTCACGACTGAATTTGCTGCAATGGTTTCGAAGACTGAAATTTCCTTTTTACAACAATCCTTTGATGCTTGCTGCACGATTCTCCTCCACCATTTTATTTTTCATCAACTTCGAATCACTGTTTAATCCTAAGTTAATCCATTCGTAGTCGGATAGAATGGCAAAAAATAGTTGCACAGTAACTTTCAATGAGTCGTTGTATGCAGAAAATTTCTTTCAAACGATGATGGATTTTTGTAATTTAATTAATAGGTGAGTTCAAATTTTTTAAAAGTGCAACATTTTTTTAAGATTTCCTTTTTTAAGAAGTCCTTTCAGATTTGTAACAATTTCTCCCGGAATTCGTACTCTGTAATCGCCGTGTGTGCACGTTCGACAAAATCGAGGCAAAAATATCACGGAAAACAAACAGGACGTGCAAAAATGGCACTCGAGTGGCGTTTCCTGCGAAATCGGGATACGTTGCATGCTGAATCGCGAGTAAAGAAAACCTTTGCCAGTTATTCCCTCGACAAAAAGTCGAACCGTCTCGCATTCCCGTCGAGTGACTCTGGGGTTACTATTATTAGTCGAAAATACTTAAAATTCTACGGGGGAAGTTTTTACACGCGGACGCGCGTGAAATCCGCGATCCAGTGTTTCGCGTCGAGATTAAAGGGGATGCAACATCGGGAACACTACGCGCTGTCATTCCACTCTTGTTTGTCGACGTTTTTCACCACTTTTAATCACTTCCACTTGTATCACGGCAAACGTGAGCTATTTCCACTCGTTAGAAATCGTTTCTAAATCACCGAATGATCGACATACACGTGTAATTACGACGGTTTATTTGACGCACGTGGCGTTACCGGCGATAATAAAAAAAAAAAAAAACGAAATCACGATTGGTTGCTGGTTTCATTGGGATCTATTAATTCTCGTTCAATCTCCGAAAAGAGAAATGTTCTCTGATTGAAGTTTCTGATTACTTTAGATCGACGACGATAAAGGATGATTTTGAAAGACGAAACTTTTCATCGCTCTAGTTTTCTACGGACGATAGAATTATATTACTTTGCTACGTGCTAGGTACTACATAAAAAAAGGTATATTGTTTTTGACGTGGAGAAACTTTTACGAGTATTTCTGGTTTTAAACCCTGAAAGTATGACAAAAGTGCAGTATACGTTGCCACAAAAATTTTAATAAATTTGAATTAAATTTTATGTATTTCAATTTGTACCATATTGGTGAACGTATTTTACCAATAATTCACTAACCTGAATGACAATTTGCAGTAATAATTCATTAAGCAATAATAATAATAAAAGATAGCTATACCTTCTACTCATTTACATATCCACATGTAACGTGTACAACCCACACTTACAAGTTGTGATACACCTTTTTTGCTCAATGATAAACATTCACTTGTTAATAAGCTTTACAATACATTATAAAAGTCTCGCATATATTGTAGAAATTTATTCATTATAAGTTAAATTTCAAAGTTTAATTTTCTCTCGTATAAACATTGTATTCTACACTTTTAACTTCGTCACAAGTAGAATAACCTCTTGTTTATTATTCGTTCCTGACCAATCCAGACTTGGTCAAATACAGATATTTTGAATCCTGAATTTTCTTGAAAACGAAATTCCAAATGAAAACATTTTATCCTTTATTTTCTCGACTCATTTTTCGACTGTCCACGTAAAAATATCGAGTGATTACTTTTGAGTTTGCATGATTGCGCTTCAGGAAGGAAAATACGAGAAAGTAAAAGCGAGAAATGCTAATGTATTATAATCTATATCATGTACTAATACTCGTGAAAATCTATCCAGGAATTCGTTGATGAAAAGGTTGCACCGACTCGAAGATACATTTTCAATCGTAGCATTAGAAAGTCCTCGTCCTCGTTTAAACTCATCCGGATTCATGCGCCAGATCGACGTACAATGGCGGCCAAGTACTTTGACCTGAGCTTACAGCCTTAAGTCGGGCTTTCACCAACTCCTCGTAATGGCATAACGATCCCCGGATTTTCCTGTCAGCTCGAAGAAAACGTGACTCCGCTTCGCGGAGGACCGCGCCTTCCAAATAACATCTACGACATTACTAAATCGTTCCCGAGCGTATCTAACACGCGTTGCGTAAAACTCAAGGAATTTTATTTCGTTCTCCGTACAGGTGCCTTGGGCAAAATTGAAAAAAATTGAAGATGACAGAATAGTTTTGAGATTCGATGAGAATTCAAAAGTTTTTAATTTTCTGTTTGATGAAATAAGATTTAGAGTAGGTAAGCTTCTCTTTTTGTAAAAGATAAGAATTTAACAAGCAGAAATCAAAGGTTTTGCTACAATTTCAGATTTATTTTATGTTACGTTTCATTTTGAATGTTTATCTTATGTTGAATTCATTAATATTTATTTTGTTTAATTTTAATTTATTTAAATTTATTGCTAACAATTTGATTCGATTCTGGTTTATTCAAATTTATTTCGTATTTCATATTCTCTCTAATAAAGATTCGTAATAAAGCTAAATCAAATTAAAAATTCCAACGTGGGACTTCAATTGTTGTAAGTGACGCTTAATAATATTAGTTTAGAGTTGAAAATTGACCGTTTTTCTTCGATAAAAATTGGAGGCGAAAGAATTTCATCTCTTTTAAATTTTAATGGCAAATTAAAATTTCATTTTCTTAATTAACGTTCATTTGAAATAGCCGAATGTTTTATGAAAATCTAAAATTTGAAAGGCAATCAATTTAGAACCTTGTTATTGTAGAGACTTTTTGAAGTATTCGGAAAAGATTCGAAAGTTTTACATTAATAATAAAATTAGCAAACGATTTGACATAGATCCAATTAACAAAAGTTCTGGAAGAATGTATTATTCCTTGTATTTGAAACTGGGAATTGAAATTTTTATTTCGAAGATTTGAAATAACACCAAATAATACAGAGTCTGTAAGAATCTTTTGAAGTTTTATAACTTAGAATGTTCTTATTTTTGAAAACTCTTTGGTGAGAGATTTCTTCGAATTAAATAAATGATACAAAGTCTTAATAATAAAATTAGATGACTCGATATTGGAAAAGTCATTTCAAATGTTCTATTAGTAGAATATAACTTGCTGTTTTTGAAACTTAATAAAAAGTTAAAATTTTTTCTTTTTTTTTCTTTAGCATCCAAAAACCACACTATCTTTTCGAAATTCTCAGAATTCTAATGAAAATGTAAAATTTTACTTCTTTAGTAGAGCTCGAATTAAATTATTCAAAATTTCACCAGTTGATTCGACGTAATTACAACTGAGAAAGTAATTCCAAACTTCCGGCTTATATATGACTTACGATTATCATAAAGTACACTCGTATATGTCTACCTAGATTAACGAATAAAGTCGTACAACGCCAATAAATTTTGAGATTGTTCTTCGATATTCCTGTACAACATTCACTTTAATAATAAAACTTTTATTGCACCGTACATTTCACCGTAGTTTATAAACTATCACTTCAATCGCGATACATTTTGTATATCGTTAAACTACAATAGTTTACATTCTAGTTTACAAAAAATGAAATGTGTAGCTGTGTTTCGACATCAATGACAATGATTGATTATTCATTATCGGAACAATATTAACGTTTTTACCGTGACTCCTCAAAGTATTTTATCGAAATAACCTCTTAAATAACCAAAGCCTATGGAATTTATAGTAACTGCAAGTAAAAATCGATTTCGCGATTTTCATTCAGCTTCGTCACGTGGGATTTTTACGTATGAAATGATCGATTCTGCAAACTTTAGTACTAACAATAATGAATAAGACTGCTATCTTCCTAATGGATTCATGATTTAAGGTTACGAATATTAAATGATACTTGAAAAAATTATTCGTATTGACACAAGTAGCAAAAATTTCTTGAATAAATTAAACTTTCGTGGCATAATTTTGAGCTAAAATTCCCTATTTTCAATAACTGTGGCACATTGATGATATTCGCGATTTCATGAAAATGATATCTATAGAATTGCATCTCCACCATCATACTTCAAGGTTCCTGACATATAACGTTAAAGACGTTTGAAATGCATAGATCAGAAATTGAAGCTAGTAGAATAGTTGCACAGAGCAAACATTTGCCTTAAAATGGTTGGAATATATTGAACATCTTCTAAGTCATATTCCTATCAACATTATTATTTTCAACAACGTGGAAATTTTATGAAAAATTCTTTCGTCGACATTTACCACGAGGCACAAACAACGCGAAATTTACTTCGATAAAAAAATCTTTATTACTCAATGGACGCACCAATCTTCATTTTTCAATTTCTTCTCACATCTCGCGCAAGAATCGTTCAACAATCTCATGTCGCCCCGACGAAACAATTTCAATATTTGACGAGTTCGCGCTTAGTCGTCGCATTTCAATGTAATCTCGTCTTGTCCGTTTCGGCGTTATCGATGAAACTTCTGAAAGAATAGCAATGAGGTGTCAGAACCTATTCGACAAAGCCTCTCTCTCTCTCTCTCTCTCTCTTGTGAGAAGCAATTTCCGGATGAGCGAAGACTGAAGAGCAAATAAGAAACGACGAGAGAGACGAGAGATAGAAAAAAGGAGAGAATCTTTTTAAGTTGCGTTTACATTGGCCAACTATAGTTAGAATCAAAAATTATGATTAGAAACCGTGTTAACTTGGTTGTCACACCACGCAAGTGATCGTGAACAATTGCAGCTTTAAACCTTGTCATTTGATAGTTTGTTATTCAACTGTAATTAATACGGAGATTTTACAATGTATTGTTAACAATTACGACTGATTTTCCGCGTCAATTGAAATAATTGTTAAAAGAAAAAATAATTGAAAGAAAAAAATGAATAACAAGAAAGATCGTTAATGGGTTAGAAAATGGATACAAATGTGACCTGAATTTGGAGTATCATTAACAACCAGATTAGAGCTTTTATTGTAATCGATACGAATCGATAAATTTATTAATTTTATCCTACTGTCTAATGTAATTTCATCATCAAGTGATCAGGTTCATGGTCAACTATTATACGTCTAATTGAAACGATCTTTAGCCAAAAGTAGATTATTTTCAAAATTTAATTCCTCCGCTGCCAAAAGACGAGATATCTCGCGATTCAATTTCGTTATAAACAAGACACGTATCTCGCAACATCATTTCTTTGACGTGACAAAATGACATTTCCTTCATTTAAGATCTAACTAATCCCTTTTATAGTTCTCCGAATCATTGGATGAGATTGTACTTCGAATTCTAGTGAGAAGACATGCACTTTTCGTTCGATGAAACATCTCCGTTTCGTGAACGAAATTACGTCGCGAGATATCTCGTTGTTCGCAGCAAATGGATCAAGCTATAACTTTAGGGCGAACAACAGGTTGTAAGTCGATTGTTTTTAAATTACGAACAATACGTCGAGTTTGTCAATCACGTCGATACGATCGTGCTTATTATTTTTCAATTGAATGATCCGTCCGATTCGTTTCAATCGCAGTTTAATGCGAACGTAGCTTTACAGTCGAAAGTTCGTTTCACGTAAAATCACGGTTTTGGATCTCCATTTTTTCGAGTCGGATCGTGTTGACGTCGTCGTCGTGTTGCATTCATGGAACATAATTACGCGTCTGTATGACGCTTAACTAACTGCACAATAGGGGTGGCTCGACCTACGGCCTCGTTCTCTGTTGATCGCCGCAGCGAACGTTGAAACCTGTTGCAACCAACTGAAACGACCTAATGTCCCTCTCTTCCCAGCTGAATCCGTTTACTTTACCTCCCTTTTCTCGTTCCCGCTAAGCGACCGGGAATCAGTTCTTTCTGCCCACCTCGAACTACGATTTATTCCCTGGTTTCGCTAATATTTTCTTTCGTGTCGTTCTTGACCCACTGAAGATGAACATTGCGTCAACGTTGCGTTACCGTTTCATTTACGATGCTTTCTCATTTTGTGGTATTAAATTATATCAATCGATCTATAGCATTAAATTATATTTTTTAATCTCGGCGTTGCAAAAGGAAATTCTAAGGATTCGTTTAATACTTTCTCATCGTTGCGTCTTCCATCTGGTTTCTGTAAATTTTTATGAAACTTCAAGAAACTGAAGTATTTATTGGAATATTGCAATAGATCAGTGGTTGGTTCGAAACTCATTGGAGACCAAGAAAATATTTGAATTTCTTTCAGTTTTATACTTCAGACTTCAGCTATAGAAGAAATAGTGATAAGAAAGGTATTATCGATTATAAACGATAACTAATGTTGAGAAAAACAGATTCGATAATGTGAAATGATGGAAAAGAAGTCTTCAGACAAAAAGATAAATTATTTGAGAAATATTCATGAATCAAGAAATTGCTTGTACAGAATAGAAAATATCTTTATTCTTCCTTTATTCTTCAAGTACTTTCTCCAAATTTAACTTTACGTAAGAGTAAAACTTTTAAAATATTCATTGAATCGCATGTCATAGTCATATATAATAATTGCATTTGCATATCTCAAAATTGAACTACAATTGCCAAGAGAGATGAACATGTAATAAATATGATTGTATATCCTAGAATACAGAAATGTGTTATGGACATCGCGTTTTAATTGAACAGTCCAATCCCTCTGGAGAGATTTCATTGCCATTTGCGTTTTATTTCATTCATTCAAATTTATTTATTTCATTTTCGAAATCAACGTGTACCTCGTTACCAATAACTCCAATAAAGTAATCCGGAAAAAGTTAGTATTCAATACAGATTTTATTTATATACGTCCGTATAGAACGTCAATTTTTTAAATTTCAATTTAAGACAATTAAGAAATGCAAGGAAAAAAAAACAAAATTGTACAGTAACTTCACGTTTCAGATCGAAATGATTAAAAAATAAATACAATTAAGGAGAGGCGGTTAGAAAAGACAAGAAGTGAAGAAAAATAATTAAGAAATAATGTAAGGAATACTATTTTACAAATTTTGCTTGTGCTTTATTAAACGTCATTTTTTTTTTTAAATTTTAATTTAAAACTTACATGATAATAAAATTGATATTAATAGATTGAAGCATTGATCGTATACTACAAGATGAATTATGAAGTATTTAGTATTAATATCCATCAAAACTGCGCGACTCGTCTGGCCAGTTTATTGTATCGTGTCACTGAACCAACAATTTTGGTTCGGTAACGAGATCTGAAGGCTTTATATTTCTCTCTTACGGAAGCGTGAAAGACATGTTCGAAGTACTCGCGAAAGTTGAACGTCGCGAGGGGAAATTTGCAACGGGAGAGGGAAACAGAATCGACGGGAAGAAACGAAAACAAGTGTCGGTTTGATCATGTTGTCAGTCGTGTCGAGCACGGAACGGAGATGCAATTGAGTCGGTAACTTCCGTGAACACTGTCGGGACGGAAACACCTCGGCTACCCTTATTAGGGTCGCTCGCCTAGCACAAAAGCTTCGTTGAAAAGTTCTCCGCGGGAATCGAAGGAACGTCAGGCGAAGTTTCTCGGAAACAAGCCGATTTTCCATAACAATGTTGAACGATGCGATACTGTCTCCGCGCGTTGTTCAGTGGAAACGTAATCGGAGGATTAAACTATATTTTTATTGGTTAGAACGAAGTGAAATTATATAGAAACTTGGCAACTTTCAAAATGAAAAAATAATTAAAGACAAAAATTTTAAAAGCAGACATTTATCAATCTATGGAATAACTTTTGTATGTACAATTGTCGGAGCTGTAAAATCGTTTTAGACTGAGAATTTCCAAAATTTCGTTGGTTTTGAAAATGTATCGAGACTTTCACAAACGATTTTGTTTCTTGAAAATTGAACTTTATTATATTTCAATACCATTATTTCGTTGCATAATGGAACTGAGAAATCATAGAAATATGATTTCTGAGAAGTTCGTTCAAATACTATTCAGAGATTATTCTTTTGAGGATTATGTGAAAGTAGTTCTGTAAGTATTGCATGTAGTAGTATCGAAAGAATTAATATAACCTTATAATTCCTCATTATATAATTTTATTTGAAGTTTTATTGTCCTTACATCCATCATTATATTTCTTACATTACACAAAATTCCGTAGAAAATTATTTTTGGCATAAAAAAGATCCCAGAAAAGATTTAGAATAATTTTTGATCGAATAATTATAAAAATAGGTTAACTACTCTGAATAAGAAATTTATTTCTAACGCAGAGATGAATTCAATAAGGAAACATTTCAAAATCTCGAAGCATGTGAAGATCATTCATTTGCGAGCCATTCCAAATTAGAATAACAGAAACTATAGTACTCCTGTTTCGTTCTTCCCGAAATAGTTTTGAATTGATATGAAAATTCCACTGGTCTGCTGTGGCACAATAAGGGCAATTGACGCGCAATGAAATTGGTTAAAAGTCAATGCACCGTGCGCACCGTTCGGTAATGAGAGGAATTCTCAATCAGAGTCGTCAAATTGCGCTGGGCTCGCGCGATAATAGAATTGAAACGAGATGCGCGGACTTAAAATTGATCCTGATTATACATGTCACAATCCCGATTGAATATCATGACGGTGTATTCCACTCGTGCGCTGTCAACAGCGTCTATTCCCCATCGGATATCCTCGTTTGCCGTGTCAATCTCGCTTTGTTTACTCAATTGTCGGCGCATAATTAGACAAAGGTAAAAGTAATGAAGTTGCGATGTTAATGGTTCGTTAAACACGCTCGATAAACTGCAGCCATTGTCGTTACATCCACGTTCTTGGTAACAATGTTATTACACCTAATATCGCGCTTTACTTCGTTGAATTAGATTCTACCTTCTGTTTCATTGCGAAACAGTGTAGCACGCGCACGAAATTGAGAGAAAAGAAAAAATATTTTATTTTTTATTTACATCATTTACATAGAAACATCTCTCCACTTTTTTCCAGAGTTAATTTCGTCATATTCTTTTTCTAGCCCGCAATTGGTCCGGATAATCTTAGATTCGGATGGATCCCAGATCATGCTCCGTTCATTATTATTCTCGCAAAATTATATAATTATCCTGGCCGGTTCGTGCGCGCGTGGGTTTGCTAAAGCTAAGCATCAATCTGCTTGGTTTTCAAACGTGCGTTGTGAAATTTTGCTCGAAACTTTTGTTATCTCGCGTAGAATTTCATTAATTTACACGAGAAAAGAAATGTTGCCTACCATAAGCGATGCGCTAATGATGCGAAGTAATCCAAAGTTAATCTTTCACCTCGTGAACGTTCGTTCTTCTCTAGCCGCGGTTACGTGTTGAAAATTTCATCTCACTGACGACGCATCTTCTATATCTCCCGTTTTGTACACACGGGACAAGATCGTCGAGCTAACTAAATTTTTTCACGCAGCAAAATTTCAGGTCTGCGTGGAGAAATTTCCGCGGAATTTTACGAGCCTCTCGTGAATCGAGGAACCGTCGTGTTCTTGCTTGCATCGTTCTTTTCCGCGGGATTACGCCGCGGCGTGGCAGGCGTCGTCGTAATACGTTATAAAACCGGCGATGTTGCTCCATCCAGCCTCCGTTGCATCGCGCGTGATTTAGGCAACACGCTCAAAGCAACGCAACTGTGATCACGATGAAACGCTACGGTGTATCGCAAAATACCTATGCTCCTGACGATACATAGCAGCTGTTTGAATATCGGAAGAACCGTGAGAAACACATACATGAAATTTCCAGGTACCAGCTCGATTTGTTGGCGCACAGTTTGACAACGTTATCGTTGACACTAGAACACAGTCGACGATTAAAGCGTGAAATTTACGTCAGAGACATTGAAGTAAAAACAGTAGAAGAACTTTATAACAGAATGGAGTAAACTAGCTTTTATTTGTACATTTTACGAGGAATCATTTGAATCTTTCAAAATACATTATTTTACGATCTGTAAAATATCTGGCAGAAATTACATTTTGATCTCTTTGGTAGTTGTAGCGTTGAAACGGACATCACGAATGATCAATTCGAGTATCACCTTAAGTTTACTACAGGGAAAGTTGCAAGCTTAAAATTTATTTAATACTTTTCGATTTGAATGAATTTGTCAGTACGAAATTTTACTTACGAAGTTGAATACGTATTTAAAAAGAGATATGGAGGAAGTATAGATATGGAGAAAGAAAATCAAACTTTTGACTTTTCCAAATAAAAGAAATATCCACTTGAAATTGTTTCACAGGCAACGAACTATTAGCAAGTCTTCCGGTGGAACGTTGAAATTTTCCCTCTTGAAATGAGAGATGATTCGTAACCCGTTGCGAACACGTTCGAATTTCCGTGATTAAACGCGGTGCTTGTGATACGTGTGTTCTGAACTCCAAACGTGCGGCAAACATTGATTTAAAATTATTGTGTCGGGGGCAAGCGACACGTGTCGCAATACATACGTGTCTGAAATGTCCGATTGCGGCGACCTAGGAACGAGTTTCGTTTGGAACGACGCTCGTCGATTTTCGACGCACGTAAAACGAACGATGGGACTTAATTGACACTTGGCGCAGTTGCATCGCGGAGTTGCTTAGACACCGGCTGCCGGAAATAGGTCGCCGCCGAGAGAGAGAGAGAGAGAGAGTCGAATCTGTTCGCGAGTCGGGCTAACGAAGCGTGTCGAGAGGCGTGTTCCTGGCGGAAATTCACCTGAAAGAACAACACTTGGCACCGGTGAAAGAGTTGGAAAGAGGAAGGTTCTCGCCGTGCGTCCGCGTATCGAGCAAATCGGCCAGCCTCTATCCAAATAAAGGCAGAGACGATTTTAATAAAGCCGACACCGTGCCGACGAGGAGAGGGAGATTCAATGCGAGAATTAGAGCGTGAAAAGCTAGTTTCAAATTTCGCTGGGGAACAACCGTGAACGCGCGATTCGATGGCGATTCACGCGGGTACACACAGGAAGAGTAAAGCTTCGTTTCCATTAGCCACGCGGACGAAGTGCCGATCCTCGCGGGTAAGATTTGCATCCGATACGAGATGTCGCTTAATCGTTTAACTTGGAGCAGATGCGCGGAATAATTTCAGAAACTTCTTAGGTTGAATTCAAATGTGCTAATTGAACTGAAGCGAGGCGGTAGGAGTGTCGATCTTGGAAAAGTAAACTAACGATCGAGGATGAAAGTGACTGGCAAATAATACGAAATTATTTTTGCAGTTTTGATTTTGTAGACTTGGATAAAACTCTATAATTTGGAAATAAATGAATGATATAGAGAAGTTGGACAGCGTTAAAGAATTGAGCAGAGAATCAAACTTTTCAATTTTTCCCGAGATACGCGATACTTTAATAAAACGAATGTTCGTTTCATTCTGGCATACTTTCTATTCATTGCCCAAATATAAAATCAACAAAACGCGACAAATATTGCACGCTTCACGACGAAAAAGAGATCATCAAGATTTCACCTAGAGTATCGTAACATGCCCTTTGAAAACCGATCTGAGACGCATCATCCCTTCCTGCCTTCAAAGTTGCTCCGTTTATGCCTGACAATGAGGAATCTCTCGGCTCTCGGCCATTTTATCCGGTGCAAAGGCCTTTGCCGTGGCAAAAGACTGCCCCGACGTTCTCGATCGATTATTACATAATACGATGGTCATTAACTCGCAGCATCGATAGTCCTCGATTACGCAACCGAACGCGATCGTAAACAGATTGTTTACCACGTTCCATGTCGAAACTCAAGTCTGGGCTAGAGCTAATTAAATTTGATTCAACGACGGAGAGATTACTCGCGTGACGCAAGTGTGTTCAGTCGATTGTCTCCGGTGGGGATGAACCGTGAAGTCCTGTTTCTCGAAATTTTCACGGGGAAAGCCCGTGGGATCGAGAAAATCCCGCGGCTGTGCTGAAGAAAGGATTGTTGCTCAGATTTACGGAGACAATCGCGGATCTGCCTCCCGGCGCCTCCCGGTCTGAATTCCCGGCTGGCCTCCCGGCAAATTATCCCTCGATCGAAGTACGGCGCGCCATTGTTCCTGGCCTTTCGTCTGGAAACATTGATAAACAAACGCCGCACGATAAGCTGATCGTTAATTAATTGCGCATCGAACGAAAGTAATCGGTTAATTCCTCGGCTGTCATATACCAGCTCCCTTGATCATCGAGCATGTTGAACTCGATACGCGTTGCTAAAACGACGATCTGCTGCTCGATTTAGACTGCGGAGTTATTTCTGGCTTGAAAACACATTGGTTGCTTCTTTGTTACTTCAGTATTGTTTGACGGTGTAGTTCCAGAAAAGCAGAAAATAACTTGATGTTTTAATCGGTGTAGAATGGGTAATGTCATTAACAATGGCAAAGCGTATTTTTTGTTTCCCAGAGTTTTGTGCTTTACAACGTTGGATGTAAGTGAAGCTTCTCAATAGTCGGTTTGCTCGTACTTATCAACGATCTATAGCCCGCGGGTTAATTTTTTCACAGAGCAGTGTAAGAGTAGATTTTGACGCAGTATCTGTTTTATACAGTGGAAGAAATAAATGCTACAATTGCAATTATTAATTATAATTAGGCTGCGGGTCTTTATGTAATTTCATATTTTTATAGGCGCAGTTAAAAATATATTTCTAACTAAAAATTTCTGTGACAAATATTTCTCCGTCGATATTTTATATACTTTCATATATTTTATGCAAATTCTCCGTAAATATGAACAATTACAAATTTGATATGATTGTTACACTACATTTATTTCTACTAAAATAATCATTCTTCCTCAGTAGTGCCATACTGAGCACTGTTTACTCTTAACATATGAAGATTTTTAACAATTATTGACCTACATGAAAAAGTGCGCATATTGTTGCCCATTTAATGTGTTAAAATTCAAAGTTAATATTAGAACTACTGTTTGATAGAATTACCAGAATAATTAAAATAGTCAGTTTGTAGTTTTTCATAAAAATTTTATAGATTCGCAATCGATGCGTTTTCAGCAATTTAAATATGATTCTTCGTGAAATATATTACTTAAAACTTGCGTATGCGTGCTTCACTGTACCATAAATTTTAAGTATACTATAAAATTAGCTTCGCTGGTACAAGTTTTGTACTTTCGTTGTCTTAGCAGTTTCAGTGTTAATATCGTTGTGGCTTACGAGTGTAAGCTCTAAGAGAAAAGGACTCCCAGTGGGATCGAAAGACGCACTACTATCTGCTTACTGCGTTATCTATCTACTTTCTTTATTATCTCATTTGTATTACCTATTTACTACAGCGTCAACGGATTAACCCAATTTCCCTTTCGTTGTGTACTCGATTCCAGTGATATCTTTTCGTTTCGGATTCTTTTCGCGAACCACGGAAATAACGGGGCTAAGAATAATCGCAAAGACAGCGTTTCATGACCCATTGTCACGAGTACTGTCACGATCTCGTTAGAAATTCATGATTTTGCTTGCCGGCTGCATACATATGTAACGCGATACTAATAGCCAAGCGTATGCATGAATTTTTCACACGACAAATACATGTACACATACACGTGCACATTCGTTCGAGAGCGTGCGAGCGACGTTGCTGGCTGGATTTGGAAATTCATTCGCGAAGTTATAAATATCGAAGCTTCGGCAACGCGTTCGCCATTTCAACCACTAATTCATTCTGTCAATTTCAAACATCGCAACTTTACGAGAGTTCGTTTATACAGTGTTTTTAATTAACGGTTTGGCCGACTGGCATCTACGAAACGTGTAAAACATTTGCCTCGAACAATGCGTCGCCGTGAAATAGCAAAAGCTTGATTTTTGGTTTATCCCGAACTTTATTTCAATGACGCAAATTTGTGATTAGGTCGTGCGTGCTGTTTTATTTCATTATCCTTTGCATGCAAATTAAACGAAGTTTCAAAGTTTCTGTCCTTTTATATAGAAACTTTCTGTACAAATATTTATACAACGTCTGCAATTTATACAGAGAAATATTTGTTAATAAGAATAAATTTGTTATTTATATTCTTTAAGTTTAATAATCTCGAATATTATAAACTCGAACGAAATCTCTAATACATCTATTAATAAATAATTCTTTTACTAAACACTTATGACTAGGCTCACAACTTTCTGGACTTTCTTTAATACTTTATAATATTTATGACACTGTTTGAAGCAAGTAAAGTAATCAAAGCACGTGCAAGATATTGAATATTCATCACTAGACTGCGGTTTCATATTTTTGAAAATAGAATTAAAAAATCAGAACCTTGACAGAAAATTGATTTACATGTCAAATATTACAAAACAGTCTGAGTATTTTATATATACTGGAATATATGATTCAAGGAATTTACTTTTGTGAATACACTTATTTAGGAAGACGAGCCTTTATTATTTTGACAGATATTTTCATTTATTTATGTTAATATCCGGGCAAACAAAGTTACTTTGCATTATTGACGCAAAAGTATTAAAATAATGCGGCTAAATGTCCCGACACAAATTAGGTCAACCCAATCGTCTAAGACTCGGATATCTTCTCACGCTCTTACATCTAAGCTTATTTAGTATTTAATACTTCAAGCTTGATGTCTCGTCAATTTCAGAACGTCCTAATTTTTTAATTCGTTTTTCAACACTAATCGTCAGCGACGACCTTAAAGACATCGCTTCATTAATTGTAAAACCATGAGGCGTCACGTTCGTTTTACGATAAAAAACGAGGACGAAGATTTCTCTTACTACGAATTCGTCCTGTCCCGGGCGGATCGAAATAGCACAGGTAAAGAAACATTGTTACTGCGAATACAAATTATTCGAACATTGGATTTATTACGAGGCTCGTTCCCTTGAATCATTGTGCACGTATTAATCTTCCTCGAGAGAATAATGCGGCGTGTCGTTGCGCCAAATTGAAGTTTTTCGATTGGCTGTGAGCAAATGCAAACGTATCCTTTTTTATTAAACCTCATTCGGCCCAAATGAACACAATATCCACATGGTGAAATGTTTCTTTCAATGTTTTTCCAGATATGAAATATACAAGGATTGGATGAAATAATAGGAACGTTGCTTGAAAATAGATTGCGAATTTTCATGCAAGCTCATATTCTTCCGAACATCAGAAATAGTACTTAGTATTATTGTAATTAAGTATTGTAACGAGTATCATATTTTGGATACTTTATAGGATACTTTTGCATGTTACTTGCATTGTGTGCATTTTAAAAGTTTCCACAAAGGCATAAAAATCCGCACTCTATGAGTGTATTGTGTAGTTGAAATTAAAATAGAAACCTTAGAAACATCACTCCTAGAAGGCATCATATTGCCATGAAAGAAATTAAACTTATCTCGTGTACGAATATGCAAGTTTCGTGATCCCGTTAGCATAAAATAGTTTAGTTGCTAGTGGCAGGAATGTCAGTTTCATCCCAAAGTTCTCCTTAGGTTGAATGTGTGTGTATAGATCCTTGAAGAGCGAGGCAATAAATTGCGTTGTTGATAATTTTAAAGAGGGAGGAAGAAGAGAACTTGGAAGCACACATGAATGAACAATAACTGTGTTTGATTCATGGACTGAGAAAGATTCGAAGGATAGTGATTAAACTTGCCGTACGCCAGTCTTTGAGAGAAAATTCGGTTTCCCGTACTTTCCGAATCTTTTGATCCTGCGAACTGCTTGCGAAATCATTCAAGCATCGCCGCGCGCACGACCTTTGAGCTGTCGTGTCGCATTTTCAGACGTCATTTTGCCGATAGTCGCGCCAAATGACGCTTAGACGTTCGCTGCGAATATTTCGGAATGCGTAAAATTCGAAAGATTTCACTTGCGTCAAGGATGAATTGCTCCACTTGATTTTATTACTCGATTCTCGATCGAGTGACGATGAAATATTTATCGTTTAAAATTGTTTAGGAATATTTAAGAAGCGAATAAATTAAATTAATGTGAATAAATAAATCAACTAAATTCGTGTAAATAAATTTCACGCGAGTACAAGAATATACATTGTTAGTTATTCTTAAGTAGTTGAACAAACAAATAAAATTTTAAGAAATTTGGAACTGCACATACATAGTTCACGTGATGTTAATAAGAGAATAATTTTTCTCTTACTGAAATAATACCTGCGGTGAAAATATCTCTCTCTCCCAAAGAAATTTTGACTTTTTACATTATCATGAATATCTGTGAAATTGTGAGATATAGAAAAAGAATTAAATTATTATAAAAGTTACGTTGTTTTTCATAGCCAATGTTGCGATCGTAAAGAATTTTTGTGTAGGCTTCAATCAACTAAAGAACTGCAGATTGTATTTAGGAGAATATTGATAGATGTGAAAAAGAAATTGACTTTGTTACTACATATTTTGGTCATTATATATTTTTCGACATGCGGTAGACCTTCATTTATTAAACGAATTTTAGTTAACGAACGATTA
This sequence comes from Tetragonisca angustula, assembly GCA_036937485.2. NCBI lineage: Eukaryota > Metazoa > Arthropoda > Insecta > Hymenoptera > Apidae > Tetragonisca > Tetragonisca angustula. The sequence goes on from JAWNGG020000315.1 coordinate 173,918, forward strand.
AACGAAATGAACTCCTACCGATTGGATCCACTTATTCAAATGTGGATTCCTATTAGTTAAACGAGAAATTATAGCATGCAGAGAGAATTAGTGGATTCTCTCGTTACGTGTACAAAATGTCATGGTCTTCGTTTAACACGCAAATTCCAAATGATAGTCGTTTTGTACTGAATGTTAATTAAATTTGGAATATTAATTAAATAACAGAAGCAATCAATTTTGGTCTTGAGTCTGTAGACGATTAGTCTATTTATAAATACGTCTACAGTCAGTCACGAAAGTCTATGTACGTCTGCAAATTTCAAATATTCAGAGAAAGAAAAAGTTTAAATTTTAATGAAAAGATTTTATTTCCACCAATTTATTTAGAAAATTGCATTTAGATAGAAATTGTATTTTAAAAAACTTGACAGAACTTGATAGTAGTCAGTAATCAATAGAAAAAGGTTGTCCTACGTATGGAAATAAGTAGAATAAAATTTTTTCTTTCCAAGAAAGTTAAATTAAATTACAAAACTGTTTGAAAACGCTTGTACCATTCTGAGCAAAATTCAGAGCTTATTTTCAATTTTGCACATAGAATGTTCTTATTCACTTATTCATTGTCCAGTTTCGAATTACTTTAATTACAAAAATACGTTATTTCTTCTTTGTATCCGGCTCTATCGCGGAAACAGAGAGATTAAATAAAGGATCTGAAGAATAAATTTTCTGTTTTCAGTGGACTGTTGTCTAACATACTGAAGCCAATCTAACTGAGTTTAACATGAACGAAAATATACTAATTAAAGTGCAAATATAACCGAAAATCGATCGAAATGCAAATGATATTCGCCATTCTTAGTGATCTTATCTACATTCACCGTTCAAACCTCGTTTCACAGTCGGCAATGATTGTTTAATCTTCCAGCATACGTGCTCAAGTATCAACGTCATATTTCATCTTTCTATTTACGGCCGTCGCATCCCTGTTTTGATAAATCCAGAGACTCCCCGAAGTTGCTACTTTGTCATTCAAAAACTTTGCCAATCTTCGCTAACCTTAATAGCGTTCGAGCCCTCTCGGAGATGATAGTTGTCTCTCCGAGAACAGTAGTTACAACATAAAACGGACGTGCTACCGTTCGTGAAATCCGCATTTTCATTCCGCGAACACGAAATAGGAATTCCTTCTTTCTTGAATTTCATCTCTCGAAATCACATTTTACATGCAACTTCAAGGAAATATGAAATCACGAACGCCATTAAAGGAGCTCGTAATTTTACTTATCTCGTCGCTCCTCTATTCACTTTAATGCTGGAACTAACGTAAATATGCCGTTTCATCGGAAGAAAGCGTAGGTGGGAGAGGTCAGTCCCTCTGAACTTCAAATTTTTAAAAAGGAAATTTGCGAGTCGATCAATTTGCAGTTATTTGGGGAGAAACGTAATGTTACGACATACGCTTCTCTGTAAAGCTCTGAAGAGTTGTACGTATGTTGAAATGTTGCGTAACAGGGTTGTAATCAATGAAACATCATCAATTCAAAGCTCGAACATATTACACGTAACATGTTTTGTCGATTATTATATTATAAAATGATAGTTTATGCGTTAAATCGAACGATGATTTGTTATATATTATAAATTATAAAATTTAGTATTGCTGAGATAACTTCTGGTAGAAAGGAGTCGGTATAGTCGACCTCGAAGAGTTAAGAAGATAAAAGTATTTTTCCTCATTACGACGAAATATTTACCGATAGTCTCTGTTATGAATACATAAAGCAATACATTGGTGAGGTTGAAAAACACAAAACGGTGTCGTTGTACTCGTAATTTATCGATGCATTGAGAGCTGCGATTAAAGACAGATTTCGTTCCAAGTACGTCGTAAAGCTTGACAAATGTATTATGTGAATGGAAACGCGTTCCTGATATTCCTCACGAGCAACCTGTGCTGAGATTTCGTCAGAGAAACGAATGTCTCTGGATTACTTAGCCCTTAGCCCTCGCTCGTTTGTTCTCCGACAAACAATATCTCAATGAGATATCGCCACAAATTAAAAGGCCACTTTTATTTCTCACGGTTTGCTTGAAAAAGAGATGGACACGCTTTCGGGACACGTATCTCGTCGCCAGGGTGTCGACAAATTTCATTTGAAAACCGACCTCTTGATGTTTCAAAGGAACAGATAGTTACATTTCGAAATTTCCATTCATTTTACGATCGCGAGATAAAGAAGAGTCGTTGAATACAATGGAGAGGCTGCGGATTTTTATGCACCCTTGGGAATTTTACGCTTCCGAAAATGTAGGAAATGCATATAACATGCAAAAATATATAAAGTATTCAATGTAGAATTTACTGTGATAAAAAATTTTCTATTTAGAATCAACTTAATTATGAAAATAATTGATAAAATATATACGTTTTATGTATAATAGAAGAGATATCATAAATAATTTATAAAATATGAAATTGCATGAAAGAAAATATATCACATTTTTAACAAGAGAATTATGTTTAGCAATTGCACTGTCTATAAATAAATATAAAATATTCTTCAGAACAGATTACTATCACCACACTAGAAATTTTCTTTTATCCGTACATTGGACCGCTTTTGTGCATTGAATTCACACAGCTTTAGTATAAAGAGACGTACCGCTACGTGGCGGGAACTAATATTCAATGAAGATAAAAACGTACGTAACTAATAGATAGAGTGCAGTTTGCCTCAATAGTCAAAGAAAGTGATATCTACGACACGAATCTATTCTCCTAAGATCTTGTAAGTACATGCAACGCGAACCATAATGGAAACCCGTGTGTGGTTCAAATGTAAGAGTCGATCCCCTGTCGCGAAGGAAGAAACGAGAAAGAATGGATCCTGAAAGCTTTTTTCAATGTTCCACCACCCATGGTTCGCACGATGAATCAGGTGGAGTGCTGCGCCATCGATTTCGCGAAAGAACGCCCTCCAGGCGGAACTTTCTATGTTACAAAGAATCGAAATTACGAAGTAGCCTTTTCTTTTTTTTTTTTTTTTATAAGAATTTTGGCCAATGATGATTTTGTGCAATGGCAAAATTCGCGATACAACGGGGTAACGCGCAATCATTTTTCTGGTTAAATCAAAATAACGAACGCGGAGAAATGGAATTTACAAATTTATAAATCTACATACGTGTGTAAAATTTTATTAAATTTGTATTTGTATTTCGTACTAAGAATGTATAAGTATACTGCAATAGAATTTCCTATATTCGAACTAATATATGTAAACAAGAATATTCGGTAAATCGTAAATTAAATATTCCGTTAGTTAAAATATTCAAATAAAAGAAGTCCTACTATATTATCAGTCCTTAAACATTAATTTCAAATTATTTTGTGTTCATGCCAGTGATTGAAGATTTATGTAATCTTTCACTATCTTTTATTATGTTTCCAATACTCCAGAGAAAATTTATTTTCGCCAATCAATTTCACATAAATTACACACGAACTCAATTAAATCAGTATTCAACTAAAACAAACTAACCAGCATTAAACGAAAATTCAAAGTTCATTTGATACGCGTGTACATGTGTTCTACGACAAGCAAGTTTGTAGAACGAATTGGTCCGTTTTAGGTTGTTTCACTGGAAATTTGTAACTCGAGCTAACGAACGCTAATTGATACACATTAATTCGATGTCGTTTTAAAAAAACAGGCGAATATCCGATTCGAGGGTCGTTAAGCGACATTTCGAGGTACGTAAATCAAAATTATCGCAGATCGACGACCGGTTCAATGCGCAATTAATCATTGACAGCGATGATATCAACGCGAAATTTCGCTGCGTTCGTGCCCCACCACAGCTGGCGGCTACAATCAGTGCGAATTCAATCGGTGAGGATTTATTGGTCGCCAGTGACGGGAAATTCGTTGGAAACCTCGACGATTCGTGCGAAACAGAAAAGGGGACACAATTTCATCTTGCTCGTCCATTCTTATCGCTTCCGTCTTGGGTTGTGGCTATTTCCGCCATAGCTGCGTTATTTCGTACGACTAACTCGTTGTTTACATACATATGCACATTCGTGTGTTTGAATTGGTCGTTTGTGATAGATGATCGTACTGGCTGCATATTCTGGCGACTAGTTTGCATTTCCATACACTGCCTCGTTAATAAATCATTGGATGCTTAATGAAGTTAAGACACGACTATGATTTATGCTAGAAACCACCTGACCATTCGTGAATTTTAATTAAATTCATTGTTATTCGCGAAAATTAATAGTTCTTGGTCTTAACTTTATCGCTGTTTTCTAAATGATAATATTGCATCATTTGCGCAAGGATCAATTGTCGTCCTATTAATCTTTTGTCACACGACACCGCGTGATCGCGCGGAGTGTTCAAGTTCCTTTTATATTTGCAATTTCTTCAGTTTTTGAAAAGTCAAATCGATCTGCGTGTACGAATGAATATTATTATTACTACTGCTACCAATATCATTTTCATTTACTTTAAGACTTTCGATTCACACGTTCGTGTATGAACGTGCAATGAGTCACGGAAGTATTCGTATCCTCGCAATATGAAATTAAGTTGTTAGTATTCTATAACAATATGCAGAGTGTTCTGAAGTTTAATACATGAGTTCAAACTTTGCCAGTGTGCTTTACCAAGTAAAAGGAAAAGTAAAACGTCATGCAACAAAAAAACCATAAATGCTTCCTTAAAAAGTTATAATAAAAATGCTAGGAACGCAGAATATTGATACTGCTTGACCTTAAAGATTAGTTAAAAAAGTTTAAGAAGGATATTACTTGAAATTTAGTGGAATTCAGGAATGAAAGCGCTAGAAATTAAATATATAAAAAGGATTTTTTTGTACTTCTTAACTCCTTCTATAGTGAATAATAGTTTAACAGATAATTTAATAGATAGTTCAAGAAAAGAGATTCTAATATATGATTACATCTTGGAATAAAGTGTTGATAAAAAGAAACGTTTAATATAAAAATTACTAATTCTGACAATTGATTTTCGCCACTATATTTTAAAACGAACGAAATGAAACAAATATCACGAACAACACACTTTTAAATGACTAGTAGAATAACTAATAAACAATATTACAAAACAGAAAAACTCACTTCCATTGCATTACTGTTGTAACACAATACTTCATAAAAATTAAAAATATTCGCCAAAAAAAAGAAAAAAAATATTCACAGTTACACATTTATACAGTCGAAACGTATATAGGTTTTACGTGACAATTTCACGACGTTAATAAATATCCGTATCACAATTAAAAGTAAGTGAAACGAATCTCGTTTATCCTTCCGTGACGTAACAGCCGTTTAACCCGACATTTTCGAAACGGCGTTCATAACTTCGAGTTTATATATTTACCAGCCGTGCACTGGCGCGACTCACGGAATTTTTCATTTAATTGAAACGAAGCACGACTTCTACAACCGGCAACGTTTAAAGAACAGTGTTTTAAAAGCGTGTGTCAACGAGCGTTAATGCATCTTAACGGCGGGTGTAATGAAACGAGGAGCACGACTCGTCCGATGGAATTTCACGACAGCGTCGTGTAAAGGTTCCCCTTTATTTGTTGTTGTTGCATCGTGCGCCGCGCATTTTATCCATCACCCGGAGAAATGTCACGCGTAAATAGTAGTTTCCCGGAGATACCGTTGTACGACGGAAATATCGTTCCAATAAAACGAGACGAGAGAAAGAGAGAGTGAGAGAGAGAGAGACGAAACAAGGAATTCCTTTCCTATCTGAATATTTCAGTTCGCCGCGAGACTCGATTATATTTAAGCGCGAGAAATGCACGCACGAAGAGAATATGATGTAGGATAAGTTTCCGCGAAACGCGGGCTCCTCTGATGAATAAACATGGAAATTTAGTGGAAAAAGTGTTAGAGAAAAGCTTGGAGGGTTCAACGTGAGATTTATAAGGAAATCTGTTTAACGAGTTTACCGCTTACGATGTGAAGTCGGTTCGTAGGTGCTTTTAAGTTACGTAAATATTGCGTTATCCTGTAAGAGATTTCTCTGAGGGTTATGTTTGAAATAATGTAGTTTGTTACTAGAAAATTGAAACGGGAAATTTAATACGAGAGGTTAGGAAATTGTAAAAAGTGTGGATAAATAAGTTCAATAGGTAATTTCTTATTTTCGTATACATATATTATACGTTGATTTGTGATGGAAACTAATATCACAAAAAGTAAGATCGCAATATTTGGTGTCGACGAACGTTCGGATATTTGCACGAATCGTTTAAAAGATGTTTGATCAACTTCATATTTTATGAAATTCAGATATATTTTATTACCATATGTGTACTGTATCGAATACAATAATAGTTATTATATTTAATTTCCAGTTAAAAAATTTAAATAAGTAACACATATAATTTGTAGCGGCCTATAGTCCTTCTTCGAGTACGAGTTTTGAACACTGACTCGTACAAGCCGCAAGTGGCTGTGCGTCGAAATCTAGCGATCTTCGACGTTAAGCAAACAGAGTGCGGAACACCGCTAGGATGATGGGTGACCGTCCAGCCAGCGAGTAGTTATAACAACAAAGCGTCTGGGGTAAAGAGGTCGCTGCCATCAGTCCCACTGATGAATGAGTCTTGGCAGCGACTCCGAGACGATACGCACAAACCTTTCCTCACCTTACCCCATTACCTTATTCAAATCTTACATCCTTGCACTCATCAACACTCCTTCACCCTTCAACTGGAAAAAATTAAGAGACCGTCGTATATCGCCTAACTGCTCCCACGGTCAACGACTGTTTGAGAATAATATCAGTTACCTAAATATTCGACACTCGATATTTCAGAGTTGCGCTCGACGAACATCGTTTTGAATAGTATGGGAAGTGAGGAGTAACAATAATGAATGTTAATTGTTGTTACTACTTTTAACTTTTCCATCCAGCTTCCTCAGGTCGGATTTTATCGAACACTTCCCGCAGCTGCTTAACCATGTCGGCCGGTTCCATGTTGTTCTCGTCGTTCGCTTTTGCTCTCCGCGAAGAAATCGGCCGGTAAACAGGACTACCATAAGTACCTACGATATCAGGACCCTCCGACTCGACCTTGGACTTTGACGAGCGTTCCCGTGGAAATTCGTCATCGCCGACGTGGCGAATCAAATTTTTCATAATGTAGGAAAGATTACATATGCAATAATAGAACTTTGCAATAAAATAGTATGATAAGAAAATAATCAAATTATGTCAACAAAATATCAATATCAAATTCAAAATTCGAAATTCAAATTTAAAAATTACTCTCTTGTAAAAGAAACTTGTATCCATCTTCTATATTTCTACAGTAATAAAAATAATTATTTTTTAGAATATAATTAGATATTATAAATAAAGAAAGAACAGATTCGTGGTGAACGTGTGAAGTGTACAAAGTACAGATTGCTTATTGCAAGAAAGAATAATAACTTAGAACGAACACTTTTCGGGATGCTTTTATGTTCCCTGAATCTTCCATAGATCAACAACTCACCGAATTCCACGCCAGTTCCTTTCAGAATTTTTGGAGCGATGCAGCCAAGTGACATCCCGTTCCATTTGGTGGTTAGGTTACAAATTTTGTTTCTTCATGTCACGAGACTCGCGAAGAATTCGTGAAATTCTTCTCGAATTTTGCGTGAAACAAACGATCAGATTATATTTCATAGATTGAGTAACGTTACCTCGAGTCTTGATTTCTAAGCATTTTATCGAAATTCTAACCGAGAACTTCGGTAACGAGAACTTATGAACGAGAAATTTCAGAAGCTATAGGAAATTTCAATTCCATCTTGCAATTTTAAACAAGAATCTACAAATTTATGTGTAATAAAAGGTATTTTAATACCAGAAAGTGGTGTGAACCACTCGAATGTTACATTGTTAAAATCTTTAAGGATTATTATTTCAGTTGAAATCTTAAATTAACATCAAAACTGAGTGGTTGATGAAATAAAAATTTTATAAAGTTGCAGTGATACGTTTTCAGAGAGTTGAATGATTTTTTTCAAAGATATGTAAACAAGAACTAGTATTCTTTATCGTATTATAAACTCTTCCCACTCAATTATTCCCATTCTTTGCACTTTAATTTCTTCAATATTTTATTTATTGGTAGATATGATGTCAGCATGGATGAAAATTTCAGATTTTTAGTTTTATGATTAAAGCGGAATTTATTCTGATTTTTATTAATTATTCTTTCATTAATCGTCGCATAATCTGTTCTAAATATTGTTTCAGATATTCTTACTTCTCTAATTGCATTGTGTACGAACAACATATATTTTTACGAATTGCTCTCGTCTTGCACGAATGTAAACTTTGATCAATAATCACGTTTATTTTAACACATTTTATAAGCACGATTTGCTTGCTAACTTCACGGATTAAGGCACGAGAATCTGGATAACACGCACGAAGGATATACGACGTCTACACATTCTTCTCCAGGAAAGTAGCTTCTTCGCCGTAAATTAGCCTCCGTGCTCGTTAGCCCAAAGTACAATGCTCAAAGACCGTGTACACTTTCCTCTTCGAATAAATTCGAAGTTTTCATCCCGAAGTATTAGTTGCACGCGGGCAGCTCGTTTAAAAAAGAAACCCCCTATCCCATCCGACGCCGGTCTGATTATCACAACAATGCGAAAGTTCCACATTGGCGAGGAACATACCAAGTTAACCGCGAGACCGACGCCGCGGAACTTCGTCGTCGATCGATTCTGGCCGCGCTCGGCGAGAAAACACTTACGAATCCTCTTCGTAACCGTGCCACGAACCAGCTGCAATGGCCACGGAATCTTTAATCGTCCCTATAGAATGGCTCTCGAATGCTTCGTTTAAGAAAACGATCGTTATCGGGTTAATGGATTGCCGCGATCGAAACAATCGTAATCAGGTCAGCGCGTGTAGTAGCGCAATCAACGAGATGGGCACAACTTTGTCGTAAGTATGCCTGTTAAGTTTAACTAGAACTTGAATCGTTGACGTGACAGTGACGTTTCACTATAAGAAATCGATCTTCGACCTTTGAACGAACAAATTTGTACGCCAATGAAATTTGTCATATTGTCCAGCGTATATTGTATTTGATTTTCGCGCGATTAATAACATGATGCGAGATTATATGTAATAAACAAAATTTATTATTTGTTCTTCGATTTTATATTATATACAAAATGTATGCATTTTATACTGCTTCATCGTATGGTATTTTTCAAAACTTTCTGTAGCATCAAGACATACTAATATTATACAAATATAAATAAAATATACAAAATATTACGTTAGAATATTTAATAGGTGAAACAAGTATCCATCTATCATTTTTCTACACACATTCATGAGAATCTGAATAAATATTCGCAATTCAATATCAATACTTTTGAATACACAACTTGTATTTGAAAAAGTCAAATAATTCTTGTAAAGTATCCTCGACACTTTTAGTATTTCTTATACGCTCAGATTCGAAAAATTAGCCACCACTGAATACGCGGCCTCAATCACGAATCGATCGTAACGAAAGTGTAATCGAAAAGTGTAATTGTTTGGAAATTGCCGCGTCCAGCGAACGTAATTGGAAAGTTCCCGCGTTAATATGGAAGATTCGAAACGAAACATGGAACGAAACGTTCTTAATCGATTGCGATTTGCTCGCATGTTTCTCTCACTGTTAGACAGATCTCTCGTGACAGTTACAAATTTCGAGAAATTCCGCGATAGAGAGGCCATTGAAGAGAGTATTTAATCACATTGTTCGCAGGCAGAAAGAACGCGGAATGACGTGTTCCTTCCGCGGTGAAATCATCGAGAGATGGATGCTGCACTCGCGTGATCTGTCGTGCCGGATGAATCGAATTATCTCAGCCGAAATAGGATAGCGGCTAAATTCGTGGCGCTAGGGTTCGGGGACGCTGGATTTCAATTGAAGTCGCGGTTTCCTTAGCGGTCAGGTACGTCATACCATATTCCTCGTTGTTGACGCTTTCGTTAATGGACCCCAGTGGATTTTATCTCACTCTCACTCCTGGTCATATTTAGATATTCAGACGATATCTGGACTGCGAAATTTCTGACCTGATATTTTCGTATGAAAAATTAGCAACTGTATATACGTACATGAATTATGACTGAATAACAGTTCTCTTTCGCTTTCAAGAAGGCAGTTTGCTAATTCGTTTACGCCCGCACAGCTTGAAATTGAGATAACAAATGATCCCCGAGTTTAGTTTTGACAATTGAATTCGGTCTCTTCTAAGAACCGGAATTCTTTTTATCCACGTGTTTCGCCATGCACATTTTCTTATACTGTAGGTCCTTAGAACCGAAAATGAGAGTTATTCTTCATAGAAATAAATGGTTTTAAAAATTCAGCTGTATGGACATTTAGATTAATCTTATCATTAAAAATATTAAAACTTATGATCTTCTTTAATTCGGTATAATTTCATGCAGTGACAGGACAATTTATCTAATCCACCCTAATTTCTTTGTAAAAAGAACTGGGGCTTTTTTCCTCCAATCGTATATCAAGTTCATATATACAATATTCATTATTAGAACACTTATTAGTCTCAGATAAAACGTGATAATTTTATAAAATTTCATAAAATTATAGATATATAATCTACATAGAAAAACTAAGTAAAAAGTATCAAGGGAATCTTTTGAAATTTCTATTCGAAATCACAATATTTAGAAAAAAATCAAGAAAGAGCAATGCCAATCACTAATGACTGTCATGATAGTTAATTTATTAATATTACTATCAAAATTGATCAAAGTTGTAAAAGTTTTAAACAAGATAATAATTTTTAATCCTGAGAATAAATCTCGCTTCAACAATATGTATTAATATTGATTGTTGAACAATGTGTCTACATTCCAAAATGTCCATGCCTCAGACGCTTTATATCCGCGAAAAACGACCCGCGTTTTTCACTTTGGTAATTTCAAAAATCCCTTAAGAAAGAAAAAGTTTCATTTTAACCGAATACTTTGCAGCCCAGATACTTCCAGCCAGATTCCCCCCTCCCCCCTCTGTTTTTCTGGCATTCTTTCTCGCGTTTCTTTCAACATCGATCACTTACCAGATCGATTAATTAACCGCGCAGGAAATAATGGAGAGATAAGAAAAGGAACGAAGAAAACCATGGCGCGATGGCTCACGACAAGAATAAATCGCGGGTAAAGACTTCGCTAATGAATTACAACGTCACTTTATATTTTTTCCTAATTAATGGACGCCATCTATTACGCGTGAAAGCATTGAATTGCTTCGTTTCGCCGCCGTTCGTTCCTCATCGTCCTCTGTTGTGCGCCTTTGGCTTCCCCTCTCCTTCCTCGTTTCTCTCTGGTCGCTTCGACTCCGCTACAAACGATCCTCTGGCGACTATTATTCCAGGTGTTGCTGAGAAATTGAAACGAACAAATGGCACTGCCGGAGGTCGTTTGAAACGGCAGTGCTCGTGGTTACCACTTAATTCATCGTGCTCGCGTTCGATTCGCATTCACGGTCCGCCGGTATCGACGATTGACGTTCACAGCCACCTCACGAAAGTATATGAATACTTGTCACGAAACATTTTTTTTTTTTATAAATATACATGTCGTATATATTATGTCGAATATTGTTGCGATTTTGTAACGAGTTGACTAGTATTTGTACTTTTCGAAAATATAATTCAAACGAGGTAGTTTATGGAGAAAATTGTTTTAGTAATTGAATGTTATAAGAAACAATATTTTTATATTGCTTATATACCATTTAGTGGCTAATATCTATAAATATTTATAAATATTTATAAATATTTATAAATATTTATATTAATATAATAGGGTATCTAATCCTAGTTTAATATTCAATTTTCTTATTTTTTAATATAAAAAATTATAATATGTTAATAATTAAAATTTCACCTACAATTATTAATTTTTATATAAATTATTTTATTTTAATAAAATTTATTAATTATTAACTTATAATATAAGTTTGACCGCTATTGCTGGCACTTTAATTTACAATTATTAATTTTAATTCCCTAATTTAACTTTCATTAATTATAATATAAAGAATTTTTTATTAACTATATTTAATTATAAAATATATTTAATATAAATTTATTATATATTAATTTAATTTATAATCTAACCATAATTATATTATATTATAATATAATAATAAAATAAAATATTAAATCATTTATATATAACAATTTAATAATATAAAATTATTATAATATGTTTTTTGAAATATCTATATATAACTATACTAACTATATAAATTACTTTCCTATTTTTATATATAGAATATTATATAATATATATATATATATATAGAATATAGATAATAATCAAATCAATATATAAAAAATAATTAATATATCGTTTATCATGTACGTATGTATCTAAGTTTATTGAAATTTTATAAGGATATGATTGAAAATATAATTTTATCAGGATACGATCTCTATGCAAATGCATATTTTTGAGAATATGATTGAAAGGAGAGAACCTGGAAAGAAAGTTCGTATATTTTATATTTATTTTATAGGTACGGTGTGCAATTTTTAATTAAATTTTTTAAGTAAAATTTCATTGTTTATGAAAATTAGTATTCTATCACATGTTGAGACTCATTTATTAAATTTATGTAAACCAACAAGTATCTTACAGTTTCTACTTCAAACTCTTTTGTTCCAAAGTATATCAATGTAATCACAGTAGTCGTATCTCGTTACGCGAAATATCTATGTACGATTTCTAAAAAATATTGAAACAATTTACGTGAATCGTGATGTACGGAGGAAAAAATTAGAATTCACCGGAGTCGTTCTTAACCAAAGTAGAATTTTATTAATAACAATGTTCGTTTCATTCATCCGATTTGTTCGAGCAGTAAGAAGGAAACGATGTAATAACGAGGCCCTCGTTACGTCATATTAAACGTAGCCCGTATTTTTCAACTAATATTCCGCGTAATTCTTTATAACCGCGATTTACGGGCCGCACTGAAACAAAGTAACCGTGGAAACATAACCATTCCACGGTTTCTATCTCGTAATTCAACTCGTGAACCTCCTAACCAATCTGCGTGGAAGGCATCTTGCTTACGAGGATAAAATGTTACAGTGTCTCGCGAAATAAACCTACGAAATTGATAGTAGATCTCCGAAAGAAAGAAAGATCCACGGAAAATCGGTTCATCTCTTAATCAGAGGAATATTTTCTTGCCTATGTTAAAACGATTGTATCTAGAATAATTATACATGGTAATTGTTTCCATATGATGGAGCGGTAGATTGTTACATTCATAATGTTTCTCGTGATATATTATATATATATATATATATTTCCGCGTGATGGAATATACCGCCACGTTCATTGTGTACATGTGGCTGATGGTTGTTGAATTGCACTCGTATATTACCATAATCACTGAACTACTATTGAACAATTTGACATATTCTTTTTACTGAGGGATCTTCTTTATTGCGACTGGTATGTATTTTAAACGCAATTCACTCACAATGAATGCAATTACAGTCGCTTGCGAAAGTATTCGAACACGATAGAAGAAATTTTATATAAGAAGAAATATAATATATGTATGTGCGTTGTATAAAATATTTTGAAATTTCATTATTATGATGTGTAATTTAAAGTCAATTTGAAAATATACGGGAAAGTAAATAGGTGGATATATAAAAGTATACAGAAATAACTATATTTAGTAAAAAGTTTCTATACAACATGAGTAATCAGTCTAAGTACATAATGAGTGTTAAAAATGATCTTATCGAATATGAATATTAATATAAATATATTTGGTAAAAGATTAATATGAGTGTTAAACATGAATCTATTAAATATTGACATAATGGGTTTATATATTTCTGTGATCTTTGCGAAATATAAGTATACTTGTAATATATTAGAGAGATATAATCGTGATAGTTGAATCTTACTACGGTGTTAACGAAATATCAAAATTTATATTTAAAAAAAATTGTCAGCGTTCGAGTATTTTTATGAGCAACTGCGTATTTTAATTAGAATGGTTTTCTTGGTACGACGCAGAAACTTCGGTTAAAGCTTTGCCTGCAAAATGGTTCCGGCGATTTGTCGTCGCGATTGTTTGGAAAATGAATTCCTCGAGTGACCCCAGCGCTTTTTACAATTTATCACTGCCACTAAATAGATTTATTTACGAAACGCGGGCGGCATGCACGTGCCGCGGACGAAAACGTTGCGTCACGCAACGGAAACAAATACATAATCCTGTTGACGGACTAAACAAATAATTCTATCTGGCAAAATTCGCTTCTGATGCGAACGTACGTACATAAATGTTTATTGTTAGTATTAGATAGAGTGAAAAGCACAGCTGAATCATTAACCACAGTTTTTGCACAAATTGCTATTAATAATTATTGTTATTAATATTGAAAAATGAGCATATAATGATGGACACAATCGACGAAGAATTGTCGGTACTTTAAGCTGTTGGTGAAAAAGAAGTCGAACAACAATCCAGTTGACCTCATTTTTAAGCGTGAATTCTCTGCTTTAACAACATCGAGTTCGATTCGTTCAAAGATGTTTTCACATCGTGCAACAGGCGAAAACATAAGAATATTCTTGTTCTCGAAAATTGTAAAAATTTAATGGATTATGAAATCATTGAAAAATTTTTTTCACGATCCGTCATCGTCTTTTAAAAATTGCAATTTCTCCTTTACACCGTTCTCTTGAAATTTTTTACATATTTTATATTTAGAGAACTTTGGCAGTAATCGGAATAAATTTCGTCTCATTATTCTGTTTTCGGTTCTGTTATCAATTCAAAGATCGATATTAATGGAAATTTGTTGTTGCAATTATGATTATGACCCTCTGATTTAAAAATCTCCGCAGATTCTCAATGGAATTGGGAAATGGATGGAATATGTGTAAGCCACGCTAGTATAACAGATTTTCATGTTCTGAGCTAATTTTACGCATTACGCCGTGAGCTTAAATTTTTCGATTGCGTTGCAATGTAATAATTCTTCAAAAAGCAGAAAACTTCAGGGAACATACATATGTCTGTATTTAATCAGTTGTTGCGTGAAGCATCTTTGCAGTCTTCTTTATCCGAATCGTCATTTTAACTAAACATTTTATTGCAGTAATATAGTAGTATTGGATATTAAGATATAAAATAAAACTGACTATAAAATGAAAATTCGGAGACTATACTCGTTGAAATAACGACTCACTCGTGTCTAAATCAACGCTTGTTACAAGCAAATGAAAAATATTCTTCGCCTTGAAAAATTATTTACACTGATATTAATTGTATAAAATGTTTCTTTCATAATCAATAAAAAATGATCGGGGAAAATTGTAACTGTTTGTTCGGTTACATTTTTAATTCTAACGCCATACATAAAGAATAAAAACCATCCAACGAAGAAAACGTCTTGTCGTTCGAGTAGCAGACCAGGCAAATGAGACAGACAATTCACAGTTGAAGAAGAAAAAGTATTTCTCGAAGAACTTTTACGTCGCGTCGTGTAAAGGAAACCAGCGAAAGTTCAGTCGGAGAATGCGATTGTTCTCCACAGTCGGTCTCACACAGCTTCGTCCTTGGACGAGTACGCAGGATTCTCGCAGGACTTTCTCGTGTCGTAGGCCAGCTTCGTCGAGTCGTTCGACTTTCGTAGCTCGTTCTTGCTCGTGCCGTTTCTGCAGATCACCTCGTTGGACTTGGCTGGCACGCTGATTACTTCTGTCAGCTGCATCGCTGCGGCGAATCTCAACGCCTGCAAGCAGAATCGAGAGATCGTCACCGCTCGTGAAACTTGGAAAGTTATTATTTAACGATGCACGGTTCAGGGGACTCGCGTGTTTCCCGTGTTGACGAGATCGAGGTATTGTCGATTGTGAAACGATGTTTCACGCTGAACGAAGGAAGAGAGCACGTGCAGGCACTGTTTGAGGCAAATGTCGATCGTAATGAATCATTGGGTTATTTGAGTTTCTTTTGCCGCGCTTGTAAATCAAACAGAAGTATCTAGGTTGTAAAATGTGAGTTAGAGAATGAGGGAAGCCTGGTGTATTTAGAGTGCTCCTTTTTATTGGGCCATTCAACTTTATTCTTTAATTAGTAGCTTTGTTCTTTAATTAACAGATTAGAGGATCTTTAGACATATGTTAGAAATTTCTACGGCCATTGAATTAGGATCATTCAATTTCTATCATCTTATATATCTGTAATAAAATTGACGAATCTAAATGTAATTTAATAATGTGATTTAATTATGAACTGTATAGTAGACACATACATATACTATGCGTTTTACACATAGATACATATTAACCTTTGGTATTCCTATTTAATTTTTGTACAGATGTTTTGTTAGTTATGATTAATTTTCATTCAATGAACTCTCTGGCACAATGCACCATTTCGCTTTTTCTTTCACAATGCAAAGTGAATAATTACATATTTTCAAAAATCCCATTGAATTTCCCCAATATTCCAACGTAAAATATTCACTTGTTAATTAATTTAACCGCACAATAACTTTAGAGTTAAAGTACGTCTCTGAGTTTTCTAAACTATTTAAATAAACGAAAAAAAAAAAAAAAAGAAAACGAATGAAAGTTATTACTCAATAATAATTGCAAAGGAAATTCGATAATTTGACAAGGTTGTTAAGATGATTTTTTTTCGAGTGGAAGAAAGTTACAGCTTTCGCGTCGCGTAATACGACACAATCAAATTGGTCTCCGGTTAATAGAAAACGTGTTCCGAAGCGAGTTCATTCAAAGAAATTGCATTTTCATGGTTTCCAGCGAGACTGTGCTTAAACGACACGAAAATCCGCGGAACTAGCACCGTTTCCAGCCCTCGTAAATCACGTATCCTACCTACCAGTAGATAACCCCGTTTTATGTTATCAACTAACCTTGTTCCAGTTTAGACAAACTTTCTGCGCGCCGTTTAGCTTCTCCGTTTGTTGCTCATTTTTACCTATGCGATTTTCATCGTTTCCGGTTTTACCAGCGGATAAAACTTCCATTTTCGTCGATCGTTTCGCGCGTTCGAATCATTTGTCGGTTTCCTGAAATTCTCCGCGAATTTCATATCTGTAGCGAAGGCTTCTTTATCCGAAATATACCTTGTCATCCGAACAAAATCTTTACCAATAATCAGACCGCAGATTTTACACTTTTAAAAGAGAAAAAAAAGAAAAATAAAGAGTAAAGAGCAACTTGTTTCAGTTATTAAATATTGTAATAAATACTAGTTTGGATATTGTATATATTTTTTGTGCGTCTTTTTAGCTTCAAGTTTCCCACAAATGCATAAAAATTCAGAGTCTACTAATAATAGATACCTCTTTTTGTACTCAGTATTGAAGATGCAGCTGAGTAGGAAATGATAAAAAGAATAAATTGAAAATAAGGAATAAAATTTTGTCGTTTAAAGCGTCGTTTTGAGGAAAGTCAATAATAATAATCAATTTGAATTTAGATTAACCCGGTCATATCAAATGAGATCGCGATTTTCCACAAAATCGCTCAGTTGACAATAATTTTTCGCAGTCGAACACAGCGGGTAGAAGTTAAAATATACGTGATCGTTTAACTGTTAAAAATAATTTCGCAATCCAATGTACAATGTGCATTTTTCCGTCGTGCGAGAGATGTCCACTCGAATCGCGCCTGCGCAGTGAGCAATTAAAAATATCTCTGAAAAAAATATCTCTGAATCACAGAGAAAGTCACGAGGAATATTTTATAAAGGATAGGATAGAAACGATAATTATTAGATGACAGAAAATTTTATATGAATGGATCAAATAGGATTATTTATCCCAACATTCCAATTATAGTTTAACACATTCTAATATAAAATTTAGGTAGTAAATCTAAATTTAGATATTAAAGATTCAGAGAGTAAATTGTTTATGAATGAATCTTGAACAAAAGAAAAACAAACTCTCAACTTTGAATTTGTTGTGTGTTTTCAGCGGCAAAAGGTGTATTGTGTAATTCATGTTTTTAGAGAAAATAATTCTACAGACTTTCCTAAATACAATGATATACGAAATATCACGTAACTGATGATACTGCCGGCCAGAGGATGATTTTACGTGAAAAAATAAATCGAAAAAGAATAATAAAATTTTCTTTATTTAAGACTATGTTCTCGAGGATTTAAAAATTCGTCAAATATATTGACAGGAACGAATGATCAATAGAAAATTACTCTACGAAAATGTACTTTGAACATTTTTAATAGAGAATTAGCTTGGCACATGTATACTTAATAAATTTTCAAATTTAATTTTCTGAGAAACGAAGCGTCTTCTGATAAAACTTCTTGATTTATTTTTAGAATAACTTCCTGTTGATTATTCATGCCTCTTTCGAATTAACAAAAATAAATATTAAACGAACACTAGTTATTTTCAAACTTGCTGATTTCCTTGAAAACGAAGCCTCAATTGTAAAAATTTTATTCTTTCTTTCTACGTCTGTTATTTTTCTCCCTTCCTTGGTTGCACCACCATGACGTATTCTATAAAATTTAAAGTTCGAATGCCCTTGCTCCGGTTTAGATAAAAGACACGTACGATGGAATTGTAGAATTGTTTCTTGCAAACGGAAATTGTACGCAGTTGAGTAACTATGTACACATATCGATGTAACAGCTCGAAGTGAATCTCGTTGTAGTTTCTGCGAGTTCGAGGTGCACAATCGTCGAACGACGCAGCTTCGTCGTCCATGTTAAAAAAGCGATTCTCGCGTGGTCGATACCTGGCCAATGCAATTTGTTTCTGCACCATCAGCGATGCTGCATTCAGTCTCGTGACTTATTTTAGATCAAGATTAAACTAACCGAAAAACGAAAAAACTTGTCTAATTGCGAGGTTGTCGGTTGCTGGCGCAAATCGATCCCTCTCGCTTTTTTCTGCACTCTCGAAACGACGTTTATTTCCGAACTTCATCCCCATTCAATTACGCGTTTCATCCGAGCAGTTTACGGAGGGAGTTTCGCTCGCGCCTCGCCCTATCGGCCGACTTTCCATGAAAATTGAACGGAAATTCGTCGATGGACGTTTCGGCTGCAACTCGTTGCCACCACGATCGAGTTAAGAATGTGTTTATTACGCCATTGATGACAATGCAACATTCCGAATGAAGTGAGATTAGGTGAAGACGAAGGAAAATGATCAGGTTGATCGCAAAAATGCACTTTTAACTCTTCGAGAACGACGTCTGATTTAGACATAAATTACATTGTACAATAATCATATTCTGTTAGTATTATTAATAAATTTTAAATTAATGAATGTTAAAGTTGAATAGATTTTACACGAATTAGATTAATATATAGATTAAAGCAATGATCTTTCAAAGAAATTCGAATGAAAACTTGTTGCACAATCTGGCATATTGAGTAACAAAAAATTATTCTTCGAGAACTAGTAATGAGCATAAGTGCACATACTTTCATAACTGACTGTGTTTCATAAAATTCTCGAGGAAGGGTTCAAAAGTTCAAAAATTTTAAAAAAATCAAAGAGAAAGTGTTCTTTAAAGCACAAAAAGGAAGTTTCCGATTTGACGGGAGTTCAACGAAGTTTAAACAGCTAAAGAAAGATAGACGTTGCAGAAAATCACCTGACTTCGATGGTTTATGAACAAACGCCAAATTTCCGTCTCGGAAAACAAACAACCAAGAGAAAAGACTCGAATGCTTCTGGCCTTTCATCCACGTTAGTGAATCTCATTTGAGGACATTTCCCTGAAAAATCGAACACTCTTTACGTCTATTTGCACGCAGTCTACTATCGCGCTTTATTAAAAAATATTGCACCAATTTTTGTAATTCACGGACGTGTGAAATTTTTTCTTTCAATGGGGTTCTATGAAAATTGTTTAAAGCAATGAAATCAATCACGACGTATTTTGCTTAAGTACATAGTATATCAAACGTGATCGACACGATCTTTGCCCTCTGATGTCATTTTATATTTCAGAGAAAGAGAAAGTGATATGAGTTTACCATGAAAACTCTCCTATAAATACGAAGACGAACAGCACAAAGAACGCGTCTGCGGTGAATTCTGAAGTTCACTGCAAACTTTGCCCCAGTATTCGGTCGAAGATGCTGTAAACATTTAACGAACCCATTGGCAATTGTCCAGTTGCGCGAATGTCGAGCAATCGTTGACTGGATGCAGTTATTTTGCGGTCATGATTTAAAACTTGATGCTAGCGTTGTGAGAGAAGTTGTCGGGTCGGATATCGACTCGAGAATTTCTTTCGGGATTGGCACAAGTTCGCGAAGGTATTTCAAAACTCTAAAATATCGGGATTCCCGAGAATTTCGAGAACTCGAAGCATGTTTACTTTATAAAACGAGGGATTCTGAAACGCGTTAAAAGCACAAAATGCGGATGATCGTACTCAACGTGCTTCGGGCGCTTGATACTCTTGGAAATTCTTCTTGTAAAGTCTCGAATTATTCGACTCTCGCCTGTCTCAGGTATCAGGAATAAAATTATTGTTTAAGAAACTCATTCTTTCTTTCTAACTTCTCGTCCCAACTTTCTAACGAATAATTTTCTAACAAATAACAACGGATGGCAAAAATTCTTTGATGTCCGCTCAACAGGGTTCTTGGTGACGTGTGTCGAGGTCAGGGTCATTGGGTCAGTGGGTCTCGTGATATTCTCAAATTTTCAAAAACCTCGTTACCTTCCGTCTGTCCCTGCGAGCGGAATATAGAATCCAAATAATGTAGCACGCCATTATTATGGCCGGTATGCAGACACCGGCTATGGTGGACGCTTCTCGCAGGAGTGCGTGATGCACAGCAAGTAGCATGATTGCCAGCACGGCCCCACCGGCGACGTACCTTCCGGTCCGACGTCCTTCGTCCTGTCAACAAATGACAAATATACAGGCGATATTCCGTGAATTTTATGCGATCGTTCATCCCCTGCCTTATAATAGTATTGGCATCAACGTGTTAATTAAGCCCTCGCTAAATTCAAATATTTTCTCAATGTGCCACGATTCTCGTTCATTGTACAGAATTGAATAATTGAAAATTGCGCGTAATATTTTGTAAAAATTAAATATTTCGTCCCACGTATACGATGAAACGTATATACAAATTTTCCATTGTGTTAATCGATTGCACTTTAAATTCTTCTGTTTACTCAAAATTAAACTGCCATTTCCACCCTTCCACGTAGAAATGGACAATTTAAAATTGCATTTTAATAGAAATTCAGTCTCCTTTCGGAGAATACCACGAACGTGACTCATTATTCTAAGACGAGGGATTAAGTTCTTCTGTCGAGATTTCTCCAACAGACTAAATCCCTTGGAGGAAGATATTTTCGCGCTTTGTTAGTCTAGAAAAAATTTTCGCGGTGGTTCTTCCAGAGACGTTCCAACGTGGAATGGACGATGATAACATTAGTAACAGGAAGATGTATACGAACGATGTAATAGAAAGTAAATTCTAAAGGAAAGATGCTATCTTTGATATCGACGGAAAATTTATGTACGATTGAGGAAATGGGAGCAGTAACGTGCTTGAGGAGAGAGTAAGTACATCTTTGGAAACGCAGCTGTGAAAATGACTGTCTCAATAAAAAATCATATTGAAATAGTATTGTTTAATTAATACGTTCATATTCTAATTATCTCGGTTATTTGAAACTGTTTAACGATAATTATTCTTGCAATTGCAGTATTTCTTAATTGATAAATTTTAATGAATCTACCTTTGATCATACATTTGAATATTGTCGGAGAAATTGAATCTTGAATTCATTTATTTGAACTTGAACTTCTATTATATGAATAAAAAAATCACTGGTGAACGAAAGAATTATATAAACTCTTACTATATAAATTGTTGTTGGCGAAATTATACTGTCCTCTTTATAAAAAGAAAATTACTGTACCTTTGTAAAAAGAGATTATTGTACCTTTATAAAAGAAATTCTACTGTCCTCTCATCAGATGAAATTCAACGGCGTTAGGGGACTTTGTCCCCTCGGAACGAAAGAGGGAAAGCCACAGAGGACAGAAGAGTCGGTATTAAATTTTGGGTAGCGATGGCCGGCCGAAGTGACAGCTCCATTTCCATTCGTGCGACGCCGATGCAATTTGACCCGTCGCGAGGCTGCTTTGCATTCAGCGCGCACACGCGTTCACCCGCACCATCACCGATTCATCCTAACACGTTTTCCACTTATTATCGTATTCAAATCGAAGTACCGGCGGATGTACGTACTTAGATAGTTGACACACTTTTTGTCGTCGATTTATTTTGTCGTAAGTCACGCGCGCAAGCAGAAGTTTGCACGACAAATACGCGAATCGACTGCGACCGTGTCCACCATCGCTGTTCACATTTGCTTCGACGATCGAATCTACTGTTTTTTTTTTACTACTTGCTTGCAACGCTCTCGAGAATAGTTTGTTCTAGTATACTAGTATACTAATTGTATAGTTTCTTCTTAGTATTAGTTTGATTCGATGTGAAGGACCTTTTCTATCTTTTCGATGGAAAAGAATAAAAATGAGATTTTTTGTTGAAATTTTGCGTTGAATAGATTCGAAATGTATATATTGAATTTTACTATCTATGTATTGAATATTACGTGATGTATCCTTTTCGCTATCGAACCTTCTTTCTTATAAGTGAGTAATGGTCGAAGTAATGAATAACTATCAGTATGTAATCATCTCATTGTTTGCTTTTTTTTTTAGTAATTTATTCTAATCTAATTGAAGAACCGTTTCAATTAAGTGATGCTCTTAACTAACAAAATTTAATAATAGTATCAATATCAATTCTAACATATTCAAAAATTATGCTGATTTAAAAGATCGTTTTACCTTATAAATCGGAGGTAGAGAGAAGGGAAGAAATTAATATAAACTATTCTCGAATAAATCTGACGAACTCGTTAATGTTTGTAAATACAAGATAAAAAGATATATTACATGTATATGTAGAAACTTCCAATTGAAGTTTAGAATAGAAACTGCTATGGGGACACAGTTTTCCATTTTCACCGCAACGCGTGACCCGTTTTCCCTGCGACACATATTGCACGAAAACAAAGGATTAACATTAACAACGCGACTCTCCTCGTATTTTTATTTGGCAAGAGTGTGTTGCATGAAACAACGCACGAGAGCCGAAACTTTTCACCGAGTGAAAAACATTGCCACGGTAGAAAAAAGTTATGTTTTAAAGATTTCATTCTGTGAAATTGTGCGCGTGCAATATCTCTTTCTCTCGCCATGAGGTATCGCTATTCCACAACATAATAGAAAAGAAGGAATTTTTCATTCACGACCAACTGTTTGGAAAAAAAATTCGTCCTATAAAAATTGACGAATAACGCGACGTTAAAGTTATAAGAGTAATCCGTCTGTCTTTGAGCTTTCAGAGGAAATTGCAGCACCCCCTCCATTCGCAGTGTTTAATGTCAAATTTTGTTAATAATTCGTTACAATTTTCTTTTCGCAGTGCAAAGTTTGTTTCTTGTAAGAATATTTAATTTGTGCTCAATTACTCGTTGCGTATGATAATACAGATAGCGATAAATAATAAAATATCATGTACAGTATCATGTACAATGTAGATTATTAATACGTAGGTGTATATGATACTTTAATAATTACTGAAACATATAATTAAATTCCGTTCAAATTCTACAATTGTGAAACGTTAAAAATTATTGTCCTTAATTTAATAACCAGAGGCTGTGCACCAGTGATGCACAAACTCAACCATCGATCTCTCTCCTCTGCCCTTATTGTACAAAGAATTGTTAAGCCAAAAGAAAAGAAAAAAGAGAAAGAATATAACGGGAAGAGAAATACAGATACTAACGCTGTTTTTACATACTTTTAATAGAGTTAAATTTACTGTTAACAGATACTGCGACTGATATATATGAAATATAATTTTAAAAAGTTCCGCAAACAAACAAAAAGAAAATTAAACGGATCACAAGGGATCCTCGGGCTGCAAGAATTTTCAAAACGAGCCATACGCAAGCTGCGAGTTATGCATCACTGCTGTACATGGTTGGAGAAGTTCAGCCGATCAAAGCGGAGCGCGTGGGATCGGACCGAAACTGTTCTAAATTTTGAGCAAGCGAGTTGTGGAAAACAGTTTGTGCCAAAACCCCTTTTACGATACCTTTCCCTTCAACTTTGCCCTTTCGAAATCACCATGCCGCTATTAATCGCGTAGACATCGAGAATATCGCAGCGAAGATAGAACTGACGGACAACGTCAATATTGCCTGAAAATATCGTTGTGACGAAAGATCATGGTGTAAAAAAATGGTGTATTAAAAATACGCGTGTTTCTGAAATTACATGCGTAAATATAACCCTTACGAGTATGTTAATATTATATTAATGATCATGCAAAATAAATTTGAACACACTCACCGAAGTCTACGCGTATTTGTCGAATTTTAAAATCAATTATAATTATTAACACTAAGAAGAACCATAGTAGATTTTACGATTTTTCTAATGAACAACTATGAGAAACACCGTCACTTTTTCAAAATATAACTTCAAGTAATAAATAAACTAATATGTATAAAATTTTAAGCCTCGTTGTTTCTTTTTTTTTTTTTTTTTTTTTTTTTAGGTATATGAGATTCGCAAATGTATGTACATGTGTAAGTAAATTTTCGTGACTGACTGTATAAGCTCAATGAATTTGTTCAAGATCGACATCAAATTAATCATTATAATATTACAAATAATAATAATATAAATCAGCGGAGAAAATGGATATAAATACTAAACAAATAGAAAAAGACATGGTCATTTCGCTAGAATTTTTAAATTAATTAGCGTCAAAATATTCCAAATATCTCTTTAAATATTTGTGCAATTCGACGTACGTAAACTTTCGTAACTCTATATTAATGTGTGTACCGTATATTTTAGTACATGTTCATCCGTGTACATCCGTATATTAAAAACTACACGAACATTAGAATGCAATTAAATATACGTGTAACCAGTGTTCTACAATAGCGGTACTAACCGTGGTTGCAACAGTATTTAGGGTGTCCCTGGAAGAGGACGCGTTCAATCTGGGAGGCATGGTCCTGACAATAACATAAATCAGCTTCGACCGACAGATTTAAATAATCCTCAACGATAGAAACGTCCCGATGGAATTGAGTTGCCTTCGCGAACATAGATCATCGATACTCCCTCGTCGCGATTCAATCTCCCGATCGTTCTTCTCGTTCTAAGCGGCGACATGAATCATTGCCAGCCAAAGGACACCTTGCAACATGACCAACGTTCTCCTATGAAACATTTTTTATTGTACACGATATCTCACTAGGTTTTTTTTCTCCTTTCTTCTTTCGATGCACACTCCTTGAAAATTTTTACTATGTTTCGCACATTTCGAGAAACAGGCGTTACTAAGAATGTCTAGTAAAATTTACTTAGCACACCAGCTGTTAAACCGAATATCCTGTGTTTACAACAGTCGTGGTTCGACTCTTTGAATGTTTTAGTTCGTGCTGGAGTATTTAATTTATTTAGGTAATTTCGGTATGAGATGTATAACTGTATGTAACCAGAATTTTCTTTAGTTACGAGATGAAAAGGTCATTGGTTAATTGTTGTTATTTGTTCTAATTTGAAATCCGGGAAATAATAATCGTTAGAAACAAGCTAGACGGTATTTTTGCAAGAGAGAAGCAATAAGCAGGAAGAATAAAATTTTCAAAATGTGATGCCATACGAATATGTAACTTCAAAGTTATAGACGGTTAAAATAATAGTAGTCTGCTTATTAGAAATTCAAAGAAGATTCCCTTGCAGTCAGAAAAAGCATACGTACACTTTTATTTCGTCATACGTTCCTCATTCGGTGTTCAGATTTTGGACTTATAGTAATTTTAGCAAGCAGTCAAAGAGTTAATTCGAAAAAGATTACAGTGGCAGAAGAAAACGCGAATCACTGAAAAAATCACTGCGACTTTTAATATCCAGCATACGTGATTCTTTGTCCAACGTTCATTCACTGAGTTTGAAACACTGAGCAGATGCAGTATTATATAAAAATACATATATAAATCACTGTGACCTCAGACGCTCAACGTTCTTGATCTTCAGATTCATAAAAAATCCTGGAGCCTTTTAGAGAACCTGGAGACTAGTAGAACATAGAAATATATATAAATTATATACAGAAATCTTGAACATCCAACGTTCACGATCTTCGAATTCGTTAAAATTTTGGAGCTTTTTATCTTTGTCCAACGTTCGTTCACTGGAAGATACACACTGGACTAGCAGAGTGTAGAAATCTTGAAACTCCAAAATTCGTAAAAAATTCTAATGTTCTCCGTCTTGTTTCGTTGAATATTTATCCACTGAAAAATGTGCTGGACTAGTAGAACCCATGATCCAACTCTTATGATCTTTAGATACTTAAAAAATCATAAAGTCTTTCGCCTCGTTTCATTTAACGTTCATTCACTGGAGAGATGCAATCACTTTGAAACGAATTGAACTATCAGCAACTAGCAATCTCACCTTTTTGAGCTCGGTCGTTCCTTCAGTATTTAGCGTGTCGTAAATATATTCAAAACGACCACGTTCATTTTGTATCATGCAAGAAGAAGATTTGAAACAAAAAGAAACACCAACAAGATTTTTCTAGAAAGATTCACCAAGTTCACGAATCGACGATCACGACATGATCGGTATCTCGCGTACACTGGACGCGTTGATCCTCGCGATCGATGGGTGGCTGAAACTGGCCTCGCGAGAGAGTTTGGAAAATGAGAGAACGAAGAGGCGTTCTGAAGGAAGGATGTATCGAGGGAACAGTGGCAGCCGCGCATTTACAACGCTGCCGGTACAATATAATCCAGGCAAACTAGCTAGCATAATAAACGAATAACACGACGGATCAACACACCCACGTAGACAGACGTCTTTCTTTCTCAAACATGGCGCGGTGCGTTGCCTTGCGTTGCATTGCGTTGCGGAACGAATCCGAGGATCGAAGATAAATGTCTTTGCCAAAATTAGACGAACCTTTCCTCTGGTGTTTGGCGAACGTTGGAGGCCGAATACCTTTGGTAAAATTCCTCCGTGAGGAAGATTGACGTTCCATTAGGTTGGCTGGAAAGTAACGTCGCATTTTTTGTTTACGAAATGGTTTTATTTTACGCAAAGATGACTGCTTTTAACTCTCGACTCACGTGAACTTCTCTGAAATTAAAAATGTATCCCCGACCCGAATAAAATATGAGAAAGTTATTATTATTGTAACATCGTTATGCACGGTCCGATTTAATTTGATGTTAAACATCTTCTTAAATTGTTAGGAATTGTTTTTGTTTTTATTAAATTGATTATTTGAGAATATAAAGGTTCTTTGATGAGATTGTAACAAATAGATATGCAATCACACACAAAAATTGAAAAATTTAGTGTAAAAAGGATTTATACTGCAAGATGTTGAAAAATGAGATTTTTGTTAATTCTGGCATCTCTTAGTGTTCAGATCAATTTATAAATACTCGATAAAAATATAAAAAACAACAATTATTTAATTATTTATTTACTATTAATTATTATTTAATTATTTATTTACACTTGCATTACAACACTGCTTTTCACGTTCTTCTTAATAAAGTTTTTCGTTTCTTCTTGCAAACATACTTTTCCAAATTGCGTCACAAGGCTGGAATATGACTTTTAATAATAATCTCGTATTAGTGAACAAATTGCACGAATTGTCAGGAGCTGTTAATTTTTTACTCAATTTTACGTGTTATATCTGTCAATATATGCTAATATGTTAAAACGCAGCGAAGCTGACGATAAACCGTGTTATGCCGAAATCGAATTAACGTTGTTCCTGTGGTCCATGAGGGAGTTTGGAGCGGAATGTTGACTCCCGGAGCATCTGATTGGAGATGCTCGTGAAATTGAATGCTACCCGCGTGAACTGTTCTATCGCAAATTCTGTTCCACGAATATTCGATACCACTCGATGAAACTGTTGTACCTTTGATTAAAGACAAGGAGTTTTCGTGACACCGTTCAGTAAATATTTCGCTCGAAATTTTATATGAATTTCTATACTAATACAATACACCACTATACAGAGTTTAAAATACTTTTTATTTTTAATATTTAGCCAGTCAATAATAATAGAATGATATTGTATATTTTATAATAGAATTGTCGATATATCAACACTTTACACAGTCTGTGTAAACTGTCATTTAATTTTTCCTTAAAAATAAATATTAAACGTAAAATATTTAAGTATAAGTGCCATTTGTAATTTGTATAATCGATGGATATTGGCTTCAATAATTTAAACATAATGCACACAATTTAAAATGAAGGTTTCTATATTTTGATAAAATATAAAGACTACAATGGGAGATTCACATTCTTCACTTTTGCACAGCGCAGTGATTTTAATTAATTACAGATACATTTTGATAAATTATTCTCCCAACCGCAGAATTATGACAAAGCTGAATAAAATGTCATTATTAATGTAATGTACGTCGCACATTGACGACACTCGCGTTTCAAAAAATTTTCATTTCGCCATTTACATAAATTTCGTTGTTACAGTTAACACTTGAACGAACAAGAATTGAGGACTTAACAACAACTCAATTTTCATGAAATAAATTATAAAAAGTGTATCCGTCAAAATTATTGCGAATAAAATAATTCCCAGGGAGACAATTGCAGATAAATACAAACCCGATTTTCAGACAGTAAATACAATAATAAACAACGAATGTAGAGTAAACGATAAAAAGCGTATCCTTCTTGCGAAAATTCTATCTTCAAACGCGACTTCAGAACCGGAGAATGGAAGCAAATTGGAGCGATTTCGTTAAACCATAGTCCTCTGAAATAACCGTCGTTACGCCGGTGGTCATCGTGCCATAGTTCGTTCAAACCTTCTAATGAAGAAATAAAAAGGACCTATTCAGAGAAAGCCCACGAAATGCCTTGGCAATCAAATAAAGAACTCGTCGTGTCGTTTCGGGACGTGGCAATAAGGTTGCAGGATATTCGATCAGTTTCTTCCATCTAGCACGGGCTTACGACATCGTCCCCGGCACGGCGATTACGTGATTATGTTTCCGTGTGTCCTTTCCTTCCTTCCAGTCGGAAGAATCGTTCTCCTTGTATCCTTTATGACGTCGGCCAACCCCTAGTCGCAATTTTGTGCCAGGCATACAGATCGTCTCTCTTAACGGGGACAATTCCGCGGAATATTCGAATCACGTCGCGTCCGCTTTTCAATCGTACGAGCAAACCGAGTCGTTTAACGCTAGGGTCGCGGCTTCATCGTTCTTTGTTTATGCACAATCGAACGACCGGTAAAAAGAAAAGAAAAGTGCGTAATTGACGTTTAATTTACTTGATACGAAGAAATTCGCTGCTGCGTTTTAAAAGCGGCTTCGCAAGGATATTTGTTACGAAATTGATTTACATCGTGAGGCTTGTGACTATGATGGATAACAAGCTTAAATATTTTTATGATTTTTGCATTTGCAGGATATTTTGTCCAAGGTTTTCCACTATAATTAATGATAATTTAATATCATTGAAACTGTTATTGCTAATGAAATGTTTGGTACTAATGAAATTCAGCAGATGATGACAGATCTATACTTGAATCTCTATTTATTTAATTGAATTGACGGAAATATCAATTTTCGTAGAAATGGAGAGTCTACGCATAACCAATATTTCTATTATTGTGTATGCTTTTGTACACAATATGATACATATATCGCTTCGCCACTGACATTTCATGTCACAAACAAATAAATTATATATACGAGACCATTTTGGTAAACACGAACTTCGCGTCTAGTCTAGATTAACCCATTGACGCGCATTCCACTTTCACGGACTGTTTCCACAGACGATACTATCTCGCGAAAATACGTCGTCGAACTAAAAACATAAATTCGAAACGTTAAATTCTTTTTTCAAATACAAAACCATTGTCCGTCGAAAATATATTTATGCGCGTGGTACATTTGTTTTTACTATTTTAACAAAAATATGCATACATGATGACGACGACGACGATATCCGTCACGCGCGTCAATGTGTTAAAAATCTTGTCTCGTGTGAGCCGCTACATACAAATCTATATCTTTTTTTCTAAAACGCAGTGGTAAACTATGGCGAATTTGACGCAAAAGCGGTTCCCTGCACCAGTCTAGCAAAGAACGTTTTCGTGACCTTAATAGAAAACCAGGTTGACCAATGAAGATCGTATCTAGTACAACGAACTCGAAAAGTTTTCGGCTGTCTGGCTCCTCCTCTGTCTTTTTCCTTTATTTTCTCCGTCTTTGAACTTCTTTGGCTGCCTCGTTGCTTTCTTGCTTCTTCTGTACTATGACCCAGTTGGTGACGTAAGAATTCAAGATCGTGGATAGACGGAAACGATAGTCGAGTTTTCGGCGTTCTTATCGGTTGTCGCGCTTTTCCCTAAGTTCCTTTCGCAAATAAAAGAGAACAACGACATGTAGATTCCAGTAAGACGCGATGATAAACCACAGTTTCGATCGCGATTCAAACGGTGTAGAATGCAGTTAATGGACTTGAAGTGGAGCGGAGTTAATGTTCATTTTGAGCTTCTCGAACGACAATTCATTTTAAATAATTAGCGAAATAATTTTTACTAATTATTTAATTTTAATTATTTTAGGAAGTAATTCAAGTCTAATAATAATCTTGTGTATGCTTCATTTTTTTTTAAGTACTGTCTACTTTCTATAAATCCCATAAATTTTCTCAAAATATCTTCACCATCATAAATCGAATTTCGTGTTCAACAATGGTTATTAAAGAATTGTCAATTCATTTTCCAGCATGATAGACGCACCGAATAAATATTTATTTGTTTAACCCTTTAAGAGCTTAACTTTAAGAGAAAGTTGGTTCAAAATATTTGTTTGTTATCTTTTTCGTCACTTTTTTCATTTAGATCCTACAACTTGATGAAATTTCAAAAAATTCAAGTATCCAAAAATTGAAATAAATCATTGCTTAGTCCTCAATGGATTAAAAAAAAAAAAAAAGGAAAATTGTCTAATTTAGTAGAATTTGCTTAAAAATCCGCGTCATCAGGGTCAAGCTAAATTCACTTTTGATACAATGTGTAGTTTCAAAAACTTCTTTTTCTTCTTCTTCTACTACAGTGACGTTTTTATAAACATGAGCGACAAGAAAATTTCGTGCAATACACACCGAAACATGACTGTTCCCGAGAAACTGATTCATCGATAGGCAAGAGATCGAAGGCGCTTCTATAATAAGATTCTAGTGTAACTTATATCGATACCAATGCGTTGAACGTTCGTCCCGATTCCTGCACGATTCGCATTCTCAATGCTCGTGTTACTGCTGCGCGCTGAGAAAGCAGCGAGTCTCGAAGGGATATTTTAATAATCCCTTCATTATTCCATCGTTTCGACGACGCTCCAGGGAAGAAACATCGCTGCAACTGCGAGCGGACCGGACCAGTCAGCTAAGAAAGTAGAAACTTTTAATTGCCAGCTACAACCGTAACTTTTATGGCAAATAAAAATCCATCGCGCTGTTCTTTCTACGAATCGTCTATTTTCGCCAAAGATGCTAATAAACTGAGTTGAGATTGCCTCGACGAATCTTAGGGTCGCCTGCGTTAAAGAAATTACGTGCATCGTTGAGAATAGGTAGAATACAGTATACTAACGGTGAGATTCGTGGGTGTCGTGTAATCCTTTTCTATCTACTCGAATCGTGTTTCGAAAATTGGATGGCTCTCGGTGGATTTAAACGCACCCGCAAATGAAACTCATCAGTGTCGAAAATCGTAGAACAAATTTAATTTAGTTAATACATTCGAAACCGATAATGTTTGGAAAGAGAAATTATCTCAATAGATATTCTTTTATTTACGGTAGAATTAAATTTGTATTGAAATAATGTATTTTAATATGATTTTTATCAATATTAGTATTATTAATGGTAATGTATTATTAATATTAATAACTAATACGTAAATGTAATAACAGTATTATTAATATTAATTAATATTAATACGGAAATGTAATTACAGTATAATTTTCGTATTAATGAAACAATAATCTTCTTAACATACATATAATGATGTTCATCACAAAAATATGACGATCATAAATGATTCTACAATCATAAATATAGACCGTAACAAATATTATTTTAAATTTTTATGATACATTCGCCTAAATATAAGTCTCGTAGATCACAGATAATTACAAGAATAATTTGTCTTCTCCCAAAAAGGAGAAATGCAATTCATCTGTTTCCTAGATTTATTTAGATCTATCTCTACGTATAGACTCGAAAGAAGCTTGAAAAGTAAATGAAAATAACAGTATTCTAAGAAACAAATTACTAATTAGCTAACGATTCTGAACCCCGATAGTTACTTTCTTTTCCTGGATGTAAATAGACAATCGCTGCTTCGATCCATTTCCATTTGCGTTCAGTTGGATGTCGCCAAGAATACATGAATATCAAGTGGTTTTCTTGGCAATAATTGATTTCTAGCAATTACCAGTATCTCGAGACTCTATAGAATCAAGAAAATGAACTAACTAAGAAGCAGTGGTTACAAAAGAAAATCACTTGCATCCAGTGATTTTCAGTCATTCAAACAGCAGCACGTGGGCGATTTACAATCTCTCACGAACTAACGTAGTATAGCTTAATCAATCTAAAAAAATGAACCACCCTAAGGCAAATTGATCAATTTCATTTTTTACTAATTTTTCAATTTTATTATATATATATAATAAGATATATAAGCATGCAATTAATACCCGGTATTGAAGAAATAAACTGTTCAATAAATTGGCGAAAAAAATTGTACAATAAATTTCGAGAATTTGCTATAAAGGGGAGGCTTTAATCTTCCCTTTCTAATTCATTGTAGAGGAATTTCAAATCTAAATTAGGGAAAAAATTTTTCTCAATATTACTATGAAAATTTAATAGCATTTTCGAGAAGAAATGAGTCTTTACAAAATGCAGAAACATAGTAGAACTAAATGCATTTTGAAAGTAGAGGTTTCGAGCTTTAAAATGAGCCCAAATTTTAGTATTGTGCGATTTTTTTTCTTTACAAAATTATAACAGTTTCAATATTCAGTGTCCAAATATTAATGTGAGTTATTGTAAAATTGTTTAATATATTGATTTCCAATAATTTCTACAACATATTCAATCGCCGAAATCAAAGAATAAATAGCTTCTTCATAATTTCATTCAATAACTTCATTGAGAAAACTTTACTAATTGATTAAAATAATATTAATTTCAATTCTAAATCTTCTAGAATTTTTCTAGATGTCTTTAAATTATTTCTAAATCTTAACTGAAGTAAAGTAAAGATTAAAGTAAACTAAAATAATATTAATTTATTTCTCAGTAAAGCTATTATGTGACAATTTTTATTCCTCTTTTATTTGCAATATTATCATCTCTTTTTGCTTTTCAATTTATAAAGTAATCAATGTGACTTCTAAACAATTCAAATAACAATAAAATCATGTTCTTCATCGATTTTACCTTGTTTCTTTTTTTCTAAAAACCTCTGGATCTTAGTTAATAATATTCGAGAAAAATGACTGGTGAGTCCTGTTTATCTTCGAGCGGTAATTCGCGAAGAATACGCGAGGAGGAAACGGATACGTGCGTGTTTTTTGTCAGTCGTCGCCTCGTAAAACAGACGTGGCTGGTGAAATTACGATATAAGCCGGATGTTCCGGTAAACTACGCCACGATGTGCCATGAGTCATGAGGTTTTTTGAGGGATCACCGAAGGAAATATAATTTTCAGAACTGAATCATATTGTGTTCGACGAAATAAAAACTTCATATGGCTGTAGTTTTATTCGAGAATGTAAGTATATTTGGTTTTGGTCTTCTTGTGTGTATATTCGTTTCGAATCGATGCTCGTTTTTTTAGTGTATATTAAAAATATTTGTTTAATGCAATATTCATTTGCATATGGATTCTGCTCGTAGTTTATTTTACATGTATACGAATCACGGGAAGTTCATTTCGCTCGCGAAAAGACTACATAGAGTGCGCCACATTTACGGCAAATAAACGTGTTGATAATTTTAATGTTGTGATTTATTTCTTACTTTTCGTTTACTGAAATTACATTTGCACAGTTAGTTTTTAACTTCTAATTCTTGATATATACTAAATGCAAATTTATAAGCCTGTGACATATAATGCTGATTTGTGTAGAAAATAATTATATTCCAGTCAAAAATTAAGTTGATCTCGTAAGAATATGCATATGAAAGCGTTCAAGATCAATTCAATAAATAATATTTAGTGTAGATGTAATAACATTATTCATATTTTCTGATTTCAATTCCGATTACCAGTAGCGCTGTAGTGCAAAATCTGCCTAGATCGATATGGTAGGATTTGACACGAAAATGGTAAGAGGGTTAAAGACGGACACAGATCACAGCCCAGGTATTAGCTATTAGTCAATGATTGTATGCAATGTCACAGACGAGGTATATGAATAGACTTAGCATACAATGTATTTTCGGCCCACGATTAGGGGGTCTCACGACCCCCTTACCATTTCTGTGTCAAATCCTGTTGTATCGATTCAGGCAAGTTTTGCACTACAACACTACAAGTGATGAAAATTAAACTGAAAAAAAAAGTAGAGTATTGCCACATCTGCTTCGAGAATTATTTATTGAATTGAAAGTAATGGTACTTCATCAATATTCATTTTAAAATTATCGTACATGATCTTGTACATGCATGTACCTTTATTGGCAGAAAATTCACAAATTCTTCATAAATACTCCATAATTATTTTGCTTGAAACTTCAAAGTACATTGATTGAGTTTTGAATAACGCGCGTAAAATATTTCAATGGCGCGCCGGTTTAAGCCAATGGGCAAGCACGTCGCGTTAGCCAATAGGAAAGCGACTAGAAGAGAATTTGGCGGGAGATGTCGTAATTCCAGTTTTGGGTGTCATGGCGTTGAGACGTGTCGATCTGTTTGAAAGTTGTGAATTTTGTTAGTGCGTAACATTTCCATTATCATTCTACCACCTTCTACAGTGTACTATCAGGTTCGTTTAACTTATATATTGTTGTTTAATATATTTTTAAATGCTGTCATAACGATATTCTATAATTTTATGAACTTTGTTCAACTACGCAATTTTTGGATGTATCATGTAAAATATCGTATGTTAAAAGTAAAGAAAATATATCATATGTTTCTGAGGTAGAATTTGTGCTTATTTATTGCATTATTTTAATATTGTTAGGTCTAATCTTAAGTTTTTAGTTTTCATTCGTACAGATTTGTCGACTGATTGCTGACAGCACTTCGAAAGAACATCTTGATGACTAGAGTGCAAATTTGGTATGTTAACAATTTTTAATTTATGAATTTTGTGTTTGATTTAGACCGGCATGTTTTATTTTTTATTCCATATTATCGTTTCGCGCGAAACGTACGATTATAGCGCCCCAACGGTGAAATACGCATAAATACTTCCTACGATTATCGAAATAATAAATATTTCTCACGGTCGATTTTTAGCGGAAAACATGGCGGAAAGGAGAACGCCCCACCTGTAAAGAAGAACGTCCCATCTTGTAAAGAAAAAATTATTATCCAGAAGAATCATCCAGAAAGAAGTATCATCCAAAAGTTCTGAGGTAAAAATATAAATCAAATGCTGTTAGATTAGTGTTTGTGTTGTGAATTTTTAAGATGAAATTGCCTATTTAGCTCCAATTGAAGGTAAGATTTAACCAAATAATTATTACATATAATTTTCAACGATTAAAGAAATAATTGCATATAAACATTTAGTCAGAACATACTATGCTTAAAGTTATTTATAGTTTTATACCAAAATTTAATTTAATACTAACCAGTGCAAATTGTAACCTTGTAATTGGCAACTGTCATTGTTTTATATACATATAAATATACATATGTATATATAAATATATACATATTTTATTATATGTTTTTACAGATATACTTGTATTATTTGTTGATGCTTTAATTTCATACTGCGCAATTCTTAACAATTCTAATAATAATATTAACAATAATTTGTTAGGAATGTACGTATTTAATAGTTAAAATAATAATTTTACTGCGTAATATAATGAAATTGTTCAGTTTTCATATAAAGTAAAACGTAGAAAGCTTAGTGCTCGAATTTCGAAGTAAAAGACAACAACACGAACACAATGTTTATGTTCGTCTTAATTGTCGTGCCTGTTTGGACAGGATCACCCCATCCCCCACTGCTTTCTCAACTGAAGGACGAAACGTGTCGCGGAGAGTCATTCGGTTGTCGAATTTCGTAACACGTATCACGTCGCATTAGATTTGTAATTATTTTTATAATTGTATTTTTATAATTATCTGTGATACAAGGATGAAAATGAAAAAGATTAGAT
Organism: Tetragonisca angustula; assembly: GCA_036937485.2. Classification (NCBI taxonomy): domain Eukaryota; kingdom Metazoa; phylum Arthropoda; class Insecta; order Hymenoptera; family Apidae; genus Tetragonisca; species Tetragonisca angustula. The sequence continues at coordinate 210,556 of JAWNGG020000315.1, forward strand.
CAATTAATGTTTTACTTCGAATATAGAGATCGTAGTACCTCAATAGTATATATAATACTTTTAAATGGATATACATTAGATTATTAAATTCAAAGTTTTCGTACGTTATTGTACTATACCTTGCTCCAATATATTTAGTTTTTTCGAGCGCCAACACGCAGTACATATTCAAGATTCATTATTTTCATACATATTTATTATTTTCAGAAAGTGTTTGTAACCGCGCGCAATGCGGTTGTTAGAGTCAGTGTTTGTTGCGCAGTATTTTAATATTTTTTTGAGCAAAATGGGTCTCATTAAATTAGATTATTAATTCATTTAAATTATAATTCGCAAAGTTAGAGTCAGTGAGTCAAAAGTCCGATTGTTGCTTAAACACGCGCGTTGATAACCTTTTCTTATTCAACATTCGTTTTCGGTATATTAGAGTCAGTGCTCAAGAGAATAGGGTCTCCCCAGGAGATCAAGATCGTAAGTAGTTCTATATACTGTATTTCAATTTACTCAATTTTTAAAATTTCACAACAAAGTATAATGTATAATGTTTAGTTACAGACGTTTCACATCAGCAACAAATTTTTTGTATTTTTGGGGGAAAATCCAACTGTGGCTTTAAACCCAAGAATGTAAGAATCTCTCAGTATATCTAACTTAAGATTTTGCTTTGCTTTTAAACATAAATTTTAATATTTAGTGTTTTGTTACAGATTTTCTACAATCTCTACTTCCCCTAATTTTCCAAGGATTTTATGATACTTTAAAAGCTAAAAATGTAAGTACTTTAGCTTGTTGTATTTGAATTCTATTCCCTATAATTTCTATTGAAATCGAATATAAAATTATAATTATAAAATAAAAATACTTCAAATCATTAGCCCGAATTTTTATCATTATTAAAATTTAAATTTTCACAAATAACACTGTGTCTCTAGAAACAAAATTTTTGATGCTTTTCAGAAAATTTTTCACTTTTACCATGGGTATCTACTTGATGAGAGTCTTTACGATAACTTTTCCTGCTCCAGTGCAACATCGACGATAACGTTCTTCACATCTGTCGTGTGAGTCGCATGCATTTATGTTCCTCCGGTCACTCAATCATGTCGTAGGACGAAAGGTCCGAATCGGCACGGGTGACTGGTTGTATACGTAGGATTTTTGACGAGCATAGTGACCGCGGGTATTTTTTATACCCGTGAGAAGTAACATTCATTCAAGTGTTTTGTGTATTAGATTAGGATAGGGCTTCTTGCACATCGAGATTTTAATTAGTTTGCATATATGCAGTTATAATAATTACTTGTAAAGTCAAAATATTTTCAGTATGAATGTTTGCAAAAGTAAAATATCCATATGAATATATAAATTATAAATAATTGTTATTAAAATGATTTCGTTTGAGCATTTCGTAGTAGAGAAGACGGATATCCTTCGACTTCGTTGCTATGAAAGAGGTAGTTATTACTTATTGATATACTGATAATATATTTTGTCATAATAATTAATAATTAATGATTTACAACTTTATCTTCCCTTTTATAATAATATTAAATGATTTAATTGATTGAATTTTGCAATTATGAACTTCAGTACAATTTAATTATATATAATAGATTACAATTCTTTCCGTAAGGAAATATATAAAATTTTATGTGCAAGAAGATACTTCGCGACAGGTAGATTTTTGAATCAAGGCAACAAGTTTGAATACTGCTTTCGCATTTTCGAAAATGTGCTTTGATGAAGAAATTGCCTAAGGTTATTTCTATTAATATTTAATTTAGAGTCAATTGTTTGATTTTGGTTGTTTAAGTTAATTATTAAATTTCATAGTATCTTGTTTAATAAATTCAATCATTTTCTTTATTCTATTTCTTCAGTTTCAATAATTTTTGAAAGAATAGTGTCATTACAATTTGAAATAAAATAATGCAACAGTCCGTTGGATACAAATTATATAAACTAATCATTTTTTTAGTTCAGGATTTTCAGAACCCTTTCCGTGTTCATTGTCAGGATCTCACTCACGTGCTCAGGTGCTACTTGGGTGGGTGAAAGACATTGGGCACGATGACCGTAGTTTGTAGTTTTATAAAAAATTTCTCAGCGACTGACATTGTGTTAGCGTATCGTGCACGACGTATTTTCCGCACGTGTGAGTGTGGTTAGGATGTGGAATTGCGTCGTTTTTATTGTTCCATTCACTATAAATTGAAATATTTAAAATATTTATGCACTAATTTAAGGAATTATGAATTTATTATCATAATACGTAATAAATACACTATAATTATATTATTATTATTGTTGTTATTATTTTAACTACATTATTAATTATAATGATGATGCTAAGTCAATTTGCACATGTAACTTCTATAAAAATTACATGTATCTTCCCTCAGTTATTAATGTCTTACATAGCTGTAGATATAAACGTGCTTAAATCACGTTTTCCGCAATGGTCGCTAGCCATTGTCAGTCGATTTCAGTAAAATGGTACGTAAATTAGAGTGTGTAAGTTGCGTGTTGAGCTCGGGTGTCGGAGGCGTCCCGGGACGTCCTCTCTAGTTTAGGTCTGCGCCCGAGTGGTATGTGTGAGAACCGTGGAATGAGTGTGTTGGTGTGCCTCTTTTGCCATTTTTTAAATATAGGGCGACTGATTAGGATAGGTAGCTTACTCTCTGGTGTGCCTGTGTTTAATTATAAGTAGGTAGGGCCGAGCAGGTTGGCACAGTCTCTGGTCGCGTGTTCCTTTTTCGCGTGTCCAACCTGTTTCAGGAAATCTAATTTGAAAAATCGATAGTGAAATTGGTACAAATGGAGTATGCCATTTGTCTCTGGTTTTACTCTTCGATTTTTCAAATTTAGTTTCGCGGTCGTGGTCGCGGATAGGTCGCGAGTAGGTCCCGAAACGAACGTTTATACAAGTATTGCTCGAGCACACACGTGCAAACGGACAGCGATCTCCATGATCGATGGTCGTCCATGTGTACTGGAGTCAGCTTCCGCGGTTTGACTTTTCATTTCACCTTTATAAGTTATTTTTTGGTTTGCGATTAGACAGACTCGAGCTAAATGTAAGTTTCAGCGGGCATTGCGCTCGAAGAAAGAAGAGGCCCGGCAAACTGCCACGATGAGGGTCACAAGAAATGGCGTCTCATCCTCTGGATCATTTAAATGAATTCAGAGCATGGGAAGTCATTCTCGTTACTACTTTGTCACTATGCTTCTTTAGTATTTGTAGTTGTATTTTTTTTTCTCCTCCATCATCGTTCATCTTCGTTTTGGGCAAATCGCGTTTTTTCTTGTTGCGACTGTTGCGAGAAATGGATTATGAGTTGTATTAGAGTTACGAAATAGTTGCGCACCTGTTTATTAGTGTTGCGAGAAATTGATTACGGTTTAAGTTAGAATTGCGAGAAAATGATAATCGTGTTTTAGAGTTGCGAATTATGATTTCGCGATTGCGAATTTTTGAAGTTGTTTTATAGTTGTATATAATAAAATTTATCTTGCTTTTTATTGTTTTGGATTAAATTATAGAGTTATTGCTTTTAATTAATTTTACAGTGTTAAAGTATTTTAAATAGCTTTTTGTTCGTACAATTTTGTTTATAGTAATTTTCATTGTGTTTAGAGCTAGTGTTGCGACATTATTTCATCGCGATTTCCAGTTTTACTTTTATTGTTAGTGTTGCGATAATGAATGATCGCGTTTCTTGATTTAGTGTTGCGTTTACAAAAGGCCCAAATTCTTCCATTGAATTCGTGGAAGGCTATTCCTGCTCCTGAATCATCTGATGCAGTTACAAATCTGATGCGGTTGTACTGAAGTAGCTATTCATCAGCAACCTCCAGCATGGTTGTAGTGGACGCATCGCAATTAGTGTTGTGCATTTTTAAACACCAGTGCATAGATTAATAACGTCATGTACTTATTTTCGGGAGTTTTGAACATGACGAAGCACTCTTCGCGTTGGATTTAAAAATTTCCTATTTTACAATTATTACTAGTGAATTAGTGTTGCGAGACAAGATACGGTTTGTTGCTCGGATTTGTAAGTTCTGGTTAATGTGTTGTTGAGTATGAAATGCTTGTTTTTTAATAGCCCTTCTGGCTATTATATCGCGGTTTCCTTTTCAGTAGTGTAGCCCTTCTAGCTATTCATTTGCTTTTTTTCCAAATGTCGGAACTATTTCAGTGGTGTGGAATTTTTGTGTTAAGTTTTTTAAACTATTAATCCAACAAATGAGTTTGTTACAGATTTATCAACTTCGAAATGGATGGATGGAAGATGGAATAACATGGATTTAATGGGAATGAAGCCTGGATCCTACCTAATGGTAATTAAATATATCTTGTTAAATTTATTTCACTAATCGTTTTGACATTAACAGAAGAAGATTGTACGTAGAATACACTAAATATAGAAAATTCTATGAAATATACAAAACAGAATGCTCGTTACAAAAGTTATTGACTGAAGTAATACGAGTTGATTGGCTGCGATCTAAGTGTTTGTGTAAATCCATTGTGTACATATTCATTAGATTAATGAAAAATAAATAATATATAGTTTTGGTAACTAATTTGTTGGCATATGGAAAATGTTTCATACGAATTTGTTTGTACAAAAATATTTTGGAAAGTTTTGGATTAATTATTTCTTCTGCAATGATTATATCTGTAAATAAGAGAGTTGTTGTTTCTTCTTCTCTTTAATTCTTCGCATATTATAAAATTTATTTAAACTAATAAGTTCTTTAATATTTTATTAGTAACTTTAGAATTTTAATTTACTATATGAAAAGAAGCCATCGTAATACCGTATATTATGGATAGAGCTCTTTTTGATATATAATAGAATGATTTGAGTTACTAGCTTCACATTTCGATATTGAAAATTTGATAGCACTGTAATGGATTTTAAAAATCTTATTTCTGTCGCATTCACTACTTGATCAAATTCAATCGTTTTACGTGACGTAGTTCTCCAATTCACCGTTGTTAAGTGTAGAGTGCATTAAAAAACCACTGATTGTTTAGTATGTCGGTATTTCAGGTCACGGGCCACGAAATCCCGTAAGATGCTTGTTCTATTAATATACCTCGTCTGTGGTTTGGAATAGGTTCTTCTTAAATATACATTTTCAGGTGAAATATGAATGAAAGTGGAACTTAATTTCACTTAAGGCTGTTACAATCTTAGAGGAAGATTGTTAAATATATATATGTATATTAGAAATTATAAATTCAATTTGTAACAATTTACAGTTTTAAGTTCAAACTCAAATTCGTGCTGTACTGTTGTGCTATCTGCTGGTGAAGACCAGAATCCAAACGATGAAAGCAATTTAATCGATAAAAACGTACTCATCTATGCCCACAATTTTAAAATTTTTTTTTTTAACTAATGTAACCTCTTTATTTTCATTTATTACTTTTTTATCTTATTTATCTCACTTTTATTTGTGGCTATTGAATTAGTTCCAGTCAGAATTTTCAATGTTTTACATGTTTTTAGTAAAATCAGAAGATTTGGACAATGAGATAAATAATTGAAAGAATGCTTCGTTTGAATATTTAAATGCACATATAGAATAGTATAGAGTAAAATGCATTGTGAAAAGAATATTTAGAAAGAAAGAACTCTGTATTCAAAGATTTAAAAATTATAATAAATATGTTATTAAATTTACAGTAGAACTAAAGCATAAAATGAAAGTAAACTAAAAGTAAATCGCTTAATTAAAGTAAAGGAAACAAAAAAGCTTTATAATACAATTGAGTACACAAGCTTTTATTTATATATTTTATGAAAGATCATTTCAATCTCCAAAAATACACTGTTTTGCTTTTAGAAACTTTCTAATAAAATGTCTAATTATAAGTTTGTCATTTTCATCACTTTGGTAGTTGCACTGTTAATAATATAAAAATTTTAAAAATACATTATTGTTATGCATTCTGATTCCTCAGTTTTACTAAAAACACGTGTAGAATATTAAAAATTACTAGAGATCCTAATGGTACAGGGAATAATCAAGATTTTTGTCTGGAAACGTCTATTATATTTCTTCCTCCAACGTCCATTCGGCTTCTGTCTCAATAAAATAACCTCGCCCTTAATCTCTTTTTACTCGATACTCGCAAGAAAATCGAAGTTACCACATTCCACCTAAATTCTAAGGTTCTCCTCAAGCTTCTCCCCGTTTCTCGCGGAGGGTCGTTCAACAAATTCCAAGCGTGGTTGCCGATCACGATATTCCTCGAACAACGATTATCTCGGCGGCGTGTAAAAAGCGCACTCATCATCGTCGGGATCATACTTGCGTAAACCTTCAATTAAGGTGGCTGGTCGAGTGCTCGAAAATCGAAGTCCTGCGTAGAGAACTCGATATCCTTGAAGCTACGTATCACAGAGTCGGATGCATCGTTATCCTCCCCGTAATAATGACGATAATTATTTTCTTCGCTCGACTCTTCTGTCTTCCGTCGACATTCACGAGAAACTGATCCGTCTGGATCAGAGATCATCCAGATCAAAGTTATACTGGCGTTACTGTTCGTTGATCAGCTTTCCACTTTCTGTTCCCCTTCGAAACTCCCTTTGATTCGGTGATCTTAGGAAAAGTTGAAAACTAAGTTTGCTTGATGTATAATGATCGTATTCGATTCTCATCGACGATATTGCGTACAATAGAATTAATATTGTTAATGAAATTTTGTAGATTGTTAGGAAATTATGGTAATTTTATGTTTTTACGAAATCAATGGAACGTTGGTAGAACAAATTATTTTGCCCACTTGAACCTAGGTAGAAAGTATCATTGAGTATTTTATATATTTTTGCATATTGGTGCGTTTGTGCATTTTAAAATTTTCCACGAATACATAAAAATTCTTTATTAAATAATAAATGTTACTGAATAAATTCTTTTGCATATTGATAACGAGTTTGCCAACGAAATGAATGTGGTTCTATGGACGAATTTTTTAAATTATGACGCAGTCAGTTGCGATTTTTTGACGGAATATTTTAAAATGAAACTTTTAGTACGATAAAAACATAATTTGATTTGTCAGTTTATTAGTAATATAGACTGGCAAATTATTATGCATTTATCATGCAAGTACCTTAATATGTATTATCTGGAAAATAGATAATTGAGAAAGTTTCTATGAAAATGATTTATAAGTTTATGATAAATACATATGATGTAATATGATATTATAAAATTTGAAAGTCGCTGCCAAGTGTAAGCTTCTTCTTCTTATAAAATCAAACAAATTCATAGTTCCAAGCATCTTGGAAGTCTCGATTTATTTCTGCGCGAGGGAAACGGTGAACATCGGTGCGATCGGGCAGCTTGCGGTTCGAATGTGGGTCACGATCCGGGAACGCGAGCGAAAACACGCTCGGCAACGAATCTCGTAATTTTTTATGGCTTGTACAAGCAAGTTAACCAGCCACCGGATGGATACGCGTTGACAGTTTCGAGTGTACTCGGAGCGTGTAGCCGTCGGAACGAAAAGCGGAGGCGACAGCTCGCATCGTTCAAGCCGATGGTGTGGCTATTTCCACGTGGACGCGTGGAACGAGGAAAAGGGGGAAGAACGAAAACGAGGAGGCGTGCAAATTCACGTCGAGCCTCCGTCCTGCTGATAATATTTCATCGGGGTCGCGTAGAAGACGGCGCGGAAAGATTGATGATCGCCGTTGGACCAGTCCGTGCAACACGCGTCACATTCTGTTCGCCGGATTTGACCAGATTATTAACTTCGAATCGAATTAACAGCGACGGGTAATTCCTTTTTCATTGCCCCGGGCTAGCGCGTGTTCTGCCGTCCAATCTTTTCTGATTATCAATTTGTTGTGGTCTCTCGTTTTTTCTTGCCGCGGATGGAAGAATTGAAAAGTTTGTAAATTCAATAACGAAGCTGTAGACATTCGTTGGACGAGAAAGGAAGATAGACGTTAATTTATTCTCTATTGTCCGGTCTCTTCAGATTATTAATATATAATGTTTCATACCATCGATTTGAGAGATAGTGTATTGTTAATTACTGTTAATTATTGTGTTATCAAATACTTATTAATAATGCATATTATCACTTGCAAATTCAAATTGCATCTGTTGGAAGAGAAAAAAAAATTAGAAGTTAATTGATTATCTACCATCCAATCTCTTCCGATTATCAAAATTTCTTTTTTTCTTATTGTAGTAAGAATGAGGCGATAGAGTTGAAAGGTTCGAAAGTTCAATATTTAAATAGGAAAGAGAGACAGAGTAAACATTGATTGATTGTCTTCTTGTTTAATCGGGCACTGATCGAAACCTTGTCCCAAAAATTACAGTTCAACTAATACATTTCCTACTTAAAATAATTTTCCGTCGAAGCTTTATTTTCTATTTTTTTTTTTTTTTTTTTTTTTTACACATTCTTCAAAATATAAAAATCCTTACTCGTTCAACTTAGCATTGATCAAAATTTCGTCTCAATAGCAATAGTTGTACAGTTGTCAGAAGTCCCCAAAAATCATCACCTTCCGAACGGAAGAAGAAACAACGCCGGTATCCGCGAAACGCGACAGGAACTCGGCAACGTCACGCGATCTTAATTAACAATGTACTCCAATTTGCTGGTTAGACAGGCAGCGTCGAACAGTCCTTGGCGGGTGGTGCAAATTTATAGGTCCTGTCTGGGGGCAACTTCAAAAGCCGGCTGCTCGATATAAATCAGCAGAGAGACCAGAAGAGGAAGAAAGAGAGAGAGAGAGAGAGAGAGAGAGAGAGAGAGAGAGAGAGAGAGAGAGAGAGAGAGAGCGTGAGAGAAGGGAAGGGAAGAGGTTAGAACTTGAAAGGAACGAACATGAAGGAGAAACGAAGATGTACGGCCGTCATTGTTTCGGCGTTTTCGTGGCGTTTCGTTGAATAGATGCTGCCGGTCTGAATGAAGGTTAATCCGCATTCATAATCGGACGCACGCAACACGCTCGCGCACACGCACGATCTTGAGAGGGACCGTCCCTCATTCACCCGTTAATTCTCTCTTTCTTCTGCCTTCTGATACCTGAATGCAACCGGAAGCCCTTTCACGCGTCCCGATTTCGTAATCTGAATGAGAGCACGGTTCCCCCGAGGCCCCAGTAGCGGATCTAACCTTTCAGGCGCCTGAAAGCCACAACTTGGGCGTTAATCGATTGAAATGTTTAGTTCGAACGATTGGCCAAAGCTTTGGACGCGATTTGAACGATTAGTCGACGATTGATTTAATCGATTAATGAAATTTGCTTGAATTCTATTTATTGGAACCGAATTTTAGCCCAAAATTCAAGAGAGTAAGGTACATGCAATACTACGATAATTACTGCTTCATCCTTAATTGGTTAGTCGATTGATGGAATTAGTCGTCGCGATTATTTTCGAAGACTCCGTAGCATTCCGGGGCTCGACCTACAGCGTCGAAGTAAATTCGGCCCTGCGTTTTTCAGCCTTCGTCGTTTATCCTTTGATTCGCCAGGTGAAACACGAATCTTTCACGGTGACACGATCCTTCGAGTTGGATCCAGTTAGGGTCAGGACGCGAAGGAATCGAGATACCAAGAGAGATCGAGGGATTTCCAGGCTCCCCCGGATTATTCCATGGGGTGTGTCGATCGGATATTCCTATAGCTTGTAGGCACTATGCAATTTAAGCGGTTCTATTATTCGGACTCCTATTATCCGGATGTATCGCTGGTCGAACATAGCTGTTATCCGAACGCATTTTCTTGCATGCCATTGTGGTTCGCGCGAGTGGAAATATTTCACTGAAATACTCTATTTATAGAACGAATCTCCTGGCGTAAATGCACATGGCACGAATATAAGTACAGTGTTTCCGATAGAATAGCGTTTCGCTACTAAAATTTGATTCACGGCTTCTGTACCTCTGTAACAACTGAATGGTCTACTGTTCGAATGTTTCCCAGAGCAGACAGTTAACACGGTTTCTTTTAACAACATTATAGTTTGCACGGTGCCTTTCTTCTCATTTGAGATGAAAATATTTCACGAAGCGAAGTTTAAATATAGCTAACAGCCAAATATCTTGAGGGAACTGAAATATCGAGGATTGTAGAGGTCCATGTTTCACGGATGATAAACGAATCCGTATCTCAATTCAATTTTCAGTATATTGATAATCGCGTGTCTTTGTTTCACGAATAATACAATGTATCCATGTCCACGTATATTTCAATACAGGAAAAACATTTATTTTAATTCATCTATACAATTATTCCCGCAACTATTCATTATTCGAAAAAAATGGTTAAAATAAACGTTCTGTCTTATAATGACTACTAGAATTATCTAAATACAGGCGTTTTTGGGGTTTAAACTTTAAAATGGAACGTCAATTCTGCAAAATTTGTCAGTTCTTCATACTCTATACTTTACATTAGGAATGAAATAATAAATATTCAAATTAAAATTTTCAAAATGTATATGTATGTATATACGTGTACATGAATGTAGTTTCCAAGTTACGCGGTGTCACGTCACATGCTACGGAGGATTGATGCACGTGCACTTGTCTTAAAAATACGGATTCTTAATTTCTTAATGCACGTTTCACGTGCCACGTGCACGCGCGTATTTCGGTACACATTCGAAACCTAGGAGATCGCACGGAGCCTCGAGTCGATTAGCGCTAATGGAATCAATCGATCTTACCAATATCAGAATTTTCAAGTCTCGATGGTGAATTCCATTAGGCGTCTGTTGCACTCGCAGTACGTATCCACCGATCATTCCCATTGAAGGTCCTCTTCTGAGAAATCTAGAGCGATCGCGAATCGCGTGCCAAATCACGCGATTCAGCGCTCGATAGCTAAGCGACTCCCTGACCTCTTTCTCTCTCTCTCTCTTCTCTCTCGGTTTACGTTTTCAGAATGTGCAAGGGTGAACATCGGTTTCTCGGATCGCTGCACTCAGCAGCAGCGTAAATACGAACCCGTACAGCTGTCACTTATGCTGCATCTACACTGATTATAGCTGCTTGCGAGGTGTTCGCAGAAACAGTGATCGTATCCTCACGTTGAAAGTTGCGAACAACTTGCGATATTGTAGAATCGAAAAATTTGCAGAGCTTGTAGAACTACCTGAAGGCACAACGTTTTCGATCGAACGTAGGTATTCGAAAACGTTGAGATTTTTCGTACTCGCGAGTACAACACCAGTCTGTATTGTCAAAGATTTCGGGGGTTTCTGGATACACTCGAATACTTACGTTTGAACGAAAATTTTTTTTGCCAGAAGTTTGAGAGATCCAGAGGGAGAAAGAATTCTGTTGCGTTTTTCGGTCATTTTGTCACATAAATTAAAGAATAACGACTAGACGCAAAAATGAGAAGCTAAAATTAATAAAAATTTCAATTTTTAATAAATCTGTCGTATAACTCACTCTTGCACTGGATCTTTTAATTATAGACTTCGCTTAAAATCTTGAAACTTATCTTAGAAAATCTTGAAAATATCTCAGGAAGATCTGTTGCTTGCGTTAGCTGCAAATATTTTCGCCAGTGAAATAATGTTCACTGTTATCAGCTAGATACTTCATAAGTAGAGCCCACGCCCTGAACATCGACGAGTATGGTGTTTTAACTGCCTGCACAGAGCAATACGGACGCGGTATTACGATCCTTTTCCGGTAACCTCGTGAAATCGTAATCGCGTGCACACTTTTGTCTCGAAATTCGATAGAAACGCGACACTCGTCCGCAATGTTTCTCTGCTCGAGGCAACCTCTATTCCAAGGTAAAACGTGGATTACATCTCGTATTTGTAATTATACAGCGAAGATCGATAGCCGATTTCAGGCTCCCTCGACGAACGTTGGAGACGTTCGTCAATAAACAGTTATTGCGCAGTCGTTGCATGCTCTCTCGTCAGATTTTAAAATAACTCGGATGCGCCACGTTTCAGGCATAATAATGCTACAGAGCCGCATAATCGTTGTCATTGTCTCGCGAAAAGCGCGTTCAATCGATGTCAGTTTGCTCGGCTCTTCCTTTAGAGGCTTTAATTAACAGACAACGCGTAATTTTTCTTTTGGAGAGAGAGGATCGTTGTAGCTATTATTCACGATGACACGAGTCATCGATTCGACAATGTGTTACGTGGTCGAGGATGTGGCAAAGGGGACAGTTATAACGGTGGTTGGACGTGATTCGCGATTACGAGGGTTAATCGAAGCCGCAGGAGGTCGTGTATAGCGGCGAGTTGAACAAGACGCGTTTGGTGCGTCCTACATAGCGCAGATAATTGGAAGTATGAGAGAAAAATTTAAATACGCTGCGGTATGGTAGAATGAATCTCATAATTGACAGATTTGATCAATAAAGTGTCGATGCAAGGAAAAAGGAAGCAGATGATTCAGTTATACGTCTCCTCAAAATATCATAAGTTTGATCAAAGTAATTTCCATATTAGACGCAAGGTTGATTGTGACTATTACGATTAAAGTGATACGATTTATTATTATAATATTTTGTTGTTGTAGCGTTTTTTAAGTTTAACTAATTTTCGTACTAACATAAGCGACCGACGCGTTGCAAACACTGTCAGCCTTGTCCGAACCTTCAGATAATCGATGAGGGCTCGGGACTCGTGCACCCTCCGAGGTTCCCATCTTCCCCTCACCCTGCCGATTTGCCTTCAGAGTTCAAACGATTAGAAAAAGGACTGTGACATTCTCGGTTAACATAAAAGAACCGACAGCAATCGACAGGAGGGATTTTGTAATTGAGTGCGAGCGTGAAAAGGAGACTGTGTAATTTTAATCGAACTTGAAACTCAAGTCCTCAACTGTGCTACAGTATCATCCAATATATGTTCTTTCTCAGCGATCATTTGGTTTCAATATTCCAAATTTATAAGAATTCTCAATTTTAGAATTCAACGTTATTCAATATAACAGAGCTGTTCTAGTTTCTTCGTTTTACAAATTTCCTCAAAATAACTCATGCGAGAAAGGTACTAAATTTATATTTTCAGGAACCTTTCGAATTTAAGTTCATGTAAAAAGTTACAAGATGAGGTTTCATATATCTTTATTCAATATTGAGTTTCTAGCAATAGAAACATAATTACGATTAACAGTAAAAGAGAATTTAATGAATGGTGCTTTAAATGAAAATCAAACTTTAAACTAAACGTCACTACACACGCATCGATTTAAAATAACAAAAACAAGTTATGTGAAATAATTTATTGTTTCAAATTTTTATTTTTTACTCATTCGAAACAAAATGCTCTCACGTCTAGATGATTACTAAACATTATGAAAGTTGTTCGATTAATCAAGGGAACTTTACTAGACTTTGGTTATCGAGGTTAACCAACCACAGAGAAATCTCTGTTGATGCGTTGACGATACGGTATCGGTCACGATGCACGTGGTGTAAATAGATAATAAAAGCAGGGGAAAAGTATCCAGGGTAAGCGACTGACCGGCGTCGAATATACGAGTGCAGGCTGAGCTGTTTGTCTTCTGTCAACTGCCGATAGGAAAGCTTGCGTTGCGCTCCAAAATCTCGTGACGCTTGCCCGAAAAACAGACTTTCCGCTCACGATCAGCGTTTGGTGACGTTTTCACGTTTATCGCAGATCAGTTTTTCTAATCTTTTCGAGTCCCGGCGAGCGGCCGAGAGAAGATCCCTCGTCGAGCTTAGAAAACATTGGATAATAGGGAAATAAAGATAGAAGAAATAGAGCGAATGATTTGAGTTTAGAAAAGTATTCTTTGCTTCAAATAATTAATAATATTGATTAAGATCTAGTCTATTGATCAGTGGATTTTGATACATCACAATAATATACAGACTCACGGAAATATTAGGAAACTTGTAGACGGTTTGTGAATATATTACGTGTGTTGTAAAATTATAGTTATTATAAAATTTTGAAATTTTATTATTACAATCTGAAAGTATAATACAGAAAGTATTGCTAAGATTTAAATTGCTGAAGGATCAAGTACAAAGTACAAGAAAAGATAAATGAAAGAAGCTGTGGTGTGTCACAATGCTAGGCCCAAAAGCGACATCACGTTGGCATTAGGGCCTGAAACACCCATCGTTATCTCGTCCGACGCCCACCGCCGTTATTTCCTCTCTTCCATGTGTCAATTAGTATTCACCGAGATTTTCGTTACTTCTTTCCTTTCCTCTTTTTCTCCTACAAAATTCACTGTCTGTATTTGGCGAGATAAACGATCATGGGCGTGGAAACGTTGGACATTCACTGTACACTTAAAACAGTCGTTAAGGAAAATTATACATCGAGAAGCTTGAAATGAGAATCTCCAGTTCCTCGTTTCGGTTAATCAAGGCAATTAGAAATTCAAAGAGAAGAAAGACCGAGTCTTGGAATAGCTAATTGTTTACTGATGAAGCTTTAAAAGATTGGTTCTTTATTTTTTACGAAAATATTGGTTTTCTTTTCAATTTTCGAACTTGACGATCATTCACGGTTCGTTTCAACGAGTAATCTATCTTCTTACAATAAAAAGATTGACAAAACACAAATCGCGTTAAGCTCGACAAAGCATTCAAGCATCAAATCGACAAATGTTACTTGGCCACGGAAATTCTAATTGACACCGCTCGCTTTTCGAAATCCGCAATTTCA